>VDFB02300674.1:0-48436 GCA_007258455.2 Sequoia sempervirens | reverse complement strand
GAAGTGACCACCAATCTGCCACTGCGCCACTCTGATAAAAATAACCAACTCGTCATGCCAAATCTGAACTCGACACACCTGTGATTCTACAAAATAAGCAACCTCTACCCCAATACTGAAATACCTTTGAATTATATCTTTAAATTCTGCCATACTTCACTGCCATATGACCATCGAATTCTGAAATTTAATAACATCATCAGCCAAATCTGTAAAAATCAGATTTACAATACTAGAGTAACCTCTATAAGGAAGAAAAAATCCTGTATGCATAGAGATGGTGAGCCATAATCTGATTGAAGAATCTTTCCCAATTACAGAACCAACATTATCATTAAACTCCCACTGAAACATACTCCCCTTATTGACTGCAAACATTGACCAAACTACCTGTATGTAAGTGACAAAAATATTATGTTGGCTGATTGGAAAGCGAACAACAGCCTCAAATCTGCACTTTTTCCTAAAACTCATTTCAACATCCCAATCTTTAGCTTTACCTAGATCCCATATCTTGTTTTCCTCTTCATCCATATCATTAGAATCAGAAGTTATTTCATTCCCCAACACAAAAGGTGGGTTATCAAATGTGGAATTTGCATCCCACTCAAAAGGAGGATTATCAAAAGACTGAAAAGAATTCCTATCAACTTGACCTTCTTGTAGTTCCAACTTAGTGCTTGTCAACTTGGAAGTTTTCTCTAAATCAGCATCAACATGAAACCCATAAAACTCATCTAGCACTTGCTTGATTTTTCCAACATCATTACCAATTTCTTGTTCCAAAGATTGTTTTGCATTAGCTAACTGAATTTCAGCCTCTTGAAGAGCCATTTGAGTACCCTCCAAACACTCTTTTGTTGATTCAAGCTCAAAGGTGAGCTTATCTACTTCTTGCTCATTTCCTCTCAATGCAACAAAACTATTTTCTGCAAGTTTAATGGAATAGTCTCTATCTAAAAGTAAACTTAAGAAATCACTTTTCAAAGTTCTTAAGTTCTCTTTGATTACTTGTAAATCTGCAAGAGAGGTTCCTCCTTCAACACCCTTTTTTCTTCTCTCAATTTGGGCCTTCCAAAAGAGTTCTTCAATAAGATTGTGTGTGGCCAAAAAGTGATAGGGCTGCAACAATCATATCCTCAGTGACTTTCATTTGTTTCTTCAACTCACACGACTCATTGAGCAATTATTCATCCTCAACTTCATGCAGCAATTTTTTTGATTTGTCTTTAAATTCATAGCCTGGTTGGAATGATAAAGTGCTGCTATGGGGTAAGAAGAAATCAAAAATTACATCAGTTGTGCTCCTCATACTATCATACATTTGTTGTACCTTTCTACTCATCTCATCAAAGGTACTCTCAAGAACACCAACTTTTTGCTTCAAATTGGCTTCAAGCAAGGAGATATCAATCTTGTGTCCAGTAGGAACAACTTCCTCTGTGTCTTCCTCAAATTCGTGACTTTCAATATCAGCAACCTCATGACATAATTCATTTTTGGGGCTATGTTCAGAAGGTAATTCATCCAATGTCTTAATTTCTTTTTCATCCACTTGACCCTCATATGTTGAGGTACCGTTACCTTTTGAATGTTCTATTATAGACTCCTCATTATTTATGAATGGTTTCAGCTTACTCACATTGTTTGAAAACTCTATAAACCAATCTATATGCAATTGTAGGAGTAACTTGTTTTTGCTTCAAAACTGCCAATAATGTAGATAGAATGGGCTGAAAGATAGCGTCACTTTCATTAATAACTGTTGGCGTTTAAATTAGCACCTCTGGAGTGCTGGTTGTAAACGTTCAGCTATTTCAAATGTTTTGCAACACTTCTTCGTTATTTAAAGAGGAGAAGTCCCTCTCTGCTGGGAGCAATGCGTAGGGAAGGGAAATGTTAACTAAAGTTCCTATCTTTTTATGCTTCAGCGGCAGGACACAAGGGTGCACAAACACAATGCGCCGTAGCTAAGCTTTTCTCTGGTTTCTGCAGATCTCAACTACGACTAACTAGCTTCTATCTATCCAATACCTTCAAGATGAACAGAGCATGAGGGTAAAGGAGCGGGAATGGGATGGTTGGATCACTTGAATTCACCGTCTTCAGAGGATATGACCGAGGCTCTGAACTCTCGGGTATACACCGGGATAAGGTTGGTACAAGCAAACACTCTACACGGTAAACTAGATCTGAGATCTGCCAAGGAGGAGGGACTCCTATCCGAGGTATGAGCTTTAAGAAATAGTTTACTAGAAACAACAAAATCACGATGCTTTGGCCAACGAGCTTGCTAAGGAGGAGGGACTCCTATCCGAAGTATGGCTTGGAAGTCAATACATTATACAACATCAAACGATAACTGTCAATAACAAATATCCAAGGAGGAGGGACTCCTATCCGAGGAGGGAAATGAGACAACAAGCTATTAAACACAAGACGTAGACATAACTCAAATAAGATGATCAAAATGCAAGCGCCTTCTGATATTCTTCTTCAATGCTTCATCAACGAACTACAAAAGTTGGGAAAGCAAAGGCACGAAATCATGCACAATTACAATCGTCCAACGAACTCTCATCCAAGAGTGAACAAGTATTCGCTTTCAAAGCTGTTGGCAACAATGGCGCAGCAATTTTGCATAGCAAGTAAAAGTTAAACAAATAATGAGCCCATGGCTCTTATTTATAGAACTCAAAGGAGTGGGTAACCCCAAAATCTCCTTGAGTTAACAATGAGTTCTTGCCAATCAATTAGCAAGATTTATTCCTAAAAAGGGGGAACAAGCAGTTAACTGGAAAGCTACTTCAGTTAACTGAAAGTAAACAAAGAGTCAACTGGAAACTACTTCAGTTGACTGAAAGCAAACTAAAGGTGAACTTAAATGTAAAGTATCCCTCCAAAATAGACATCCACATTTAGTGGAGATCTAAGATCCACGAATCATGGAAGCCAATTAGACATCCTTAATTAGTGGGATCTGACAATGCATGATTTAAGGAAAGTAGAGTTAAACTTGGAAAGAAGCATCAAGTTAACTCCAACTACATTTAATAGCATCTTGAGTTGACTTGGAAAGAAGCATCAAGTCAACTCAAGTCTCATGAATGCCACTTGGAGGGTGTATGGCGTCCTTTTCTGGTGCATTTATAGCTCGCCATTAATCAACAGTGTCTCTATCCATTGGTTGACTTCATCAGCTTCTGGGGAGTTAATGCTCCGTAGAATGATGACGTGGCGTCGAAGCATGATCTCACCCGTTGTGAGCTGATTTCCGAAGTCAATGCATTGAGATGCTGCCTCTTCTAACTTGGTTGATAAAGCTGCTACCTTAGCCAGCTTGCAACCCTCTGGATCATCAAGAAAGGTACTGCGGATGACATCTCTGAACTGGTTCTGTACAGTCACCAACTCGACATATTCTCCTCCTTCACGCTGATATTCCATGCAAGGGAAAGATATTACCAACATTCTTGCGAAGTTGATAATAGTGGCAACCACCCTTCTGTAATCAATCATCTCTACTGAATGAGCGTCGTAGGCTTTCACCTTGTACGCTAATTGTTCCTTCCAAGCAAAAAGATGTTGCTTGTTTTCCTCAGAGTATACTGATTGATATGCTAATTGCAAATCTGCAATTGTGCTTTCGTCTTCAAGCCTCTTTTCTGCAATCCTCTGTTCCGACTGCTGGATCTCCACACGAAGTTCATGTGCTCTATCTCGTAACTGGTATAGGTTTCCCAGTACGCATCTACCCTTGAGAACAAACTCTTCCACCTGATTTCTCAAGTGTTTGCCGAATGTTAACAATTGCCGATGATTCTGTTCGGCGGGGAGATCTAGTAGTCCTGCTGGTAAGGCTGAGACGTTTGGTGTGCCATGTATCAAGCTGGTTATGTAAGACCTCAGTTTCTGATTTTCAGCCTTTAAGGCTGCCTTTTCTTTACCATCCTTGGCCATTCTTTCTTGTGCGCTCACCGAAGCTATTCCGAGAAGATCCGCCTCCACCTGTCGTGTAGTCTTCCCGAGGTTAAGTTGAGACAAAGTGTAGTCCCCTACTTGAACCTCGTGTATGCTTTTCTCTACTGGTGGAGCGGCAGTCTCTATGATGATCTCACATTCTGCATTCCTTTCTATGTGAACTTGATTCTTCAACCTTTTCGCCGGCATGTCTTGTGAGACGTGGTCGAATTCGGTAAAGTCAAGTTCATAGGAGGGTTTCTCCCTCTTCCTTCCTAGGAAGCCTTCGAGCCAAATAGAATCTCGGCGAACTTCACTAGGAGGGACGTGAGGTCCTTGAACGCTAGATGTGTGAGACTGTGCTGGAGCAATGTCTCTCGGTGGCGAATCCAAGTCGATGAGGACTTGTGTATGCTGTGACACTGGTGATGTAGGCGGTTCTGTTTCCATAACAGGCACCGTCTCTGCTGCTGCTTCTACTGTCGTTGCTTCTGCCATTGGCTCAGCCACTGGTTCTTCAACAACTACTGCTGCTGGTTCCTCTGTGATAACTTCTGCTGAATCAGGGATAGCAGTCTCTACTCTTTGTTCTGGGGCAGCAATACCCATGATTATGTCAGGACTATGTGTGGCTTTCTCCACTGGTGTCCTCTGTGTTCTTGGTTTTGACATCCTCATCCCTTGGGGAGGATTGCACCATTGTTTCTGTCTAGGTTTCCTTCTTGAAGTGGAAGGTGGTGTAGACTGAACCTGTGGCGGCTCTGTTCTCTCTGGTATCACCTTCCTAGACTTCTTGCTGTCGAGATAGAGTTGGCTATTTCTAACCACTCTACTCGTTCTTTCTTCTATAGATGTGTCTTCTTTGGCATACCAATCCACTCTCGGGAGTGATTGAGAGTCAACTGAATCTGCGAAGAATGAGGGGAGAATGACTTCTCCTTCATCATCTGACAGGCCCTCAATGTCTGCTGACATGAAATCAGCAATTTGTGTGAGTCTGAATCTGCTGTAGTTCCTTCTCCGCACTTCATACTCGTCTTTACAATTCACCCAATAATCTTCCATAGAAGACTTATGTGACGAGTGTTGCTCAAGGTGTGCTGCATAGAGTCCCCTGGGATCATAGGATCTTCTATCAATGAGATACTTGAGGTTAAACCTCGCTGTTTCTTGACTCATCATCTTAGCATCTGCCGCGAATCCACATCTATACAGTCCCATTTCAACGGGAAAGTTAACAGCTGTCTTCCTCTTCAAGCGCAAGTGGATATGAACCTCGGACAACTGTCTCAGGAATTCCATGAAGACTACCCTATCTGAAGGGTATCTTGGTAGCATGGCAGGGTGGCCAATGTAGCCATACACGCGTATGTAGGAGAACGTAGGAAATTGGATGAACCAATCTGCCCAATCCGCCATTGCCTCTCTGGCTGTCTGTGAAATACGCACGTGCATCTCATGGTTAAGCTCACGTATTGTGTGCATAGTGAAGTGATCACTTGTCCTCTTGAAGTGCCTTCCCGCTTGAGTAAACTCAAGACGTGTGAAATGTTCATGAACCTTCTGCACACCTAAGGTTCCCACATTGTTCAATAACCTGAATTCACCTTGGAAGGCGATCAAGTATACCAGGTAAGAGCACATGTGGAACCTATGAGCTTCCAGATACCTAGTGATTTGTCGGTGGAGTGTGTCACTGATCAAAGTGGCCCAGTCATAGTATTCCCTTCTGCCAATGATTTTAGCGATGACATAGTACATCCATGGCTGAAATTGACGACCATCTTCTTCTCCAGTGATTCTATTGAGTAGAGTGATTAACACTGCGTACTCATCTTTGCATTCTCCTCGTCCCAACGGCTTAGGCAAGTTTGCCTTTGTCACTTTTAGCCATTTTTCGGCCATAATCCTTTGACATTTGTCCTTAGCTGTCTCAAATGCTTTTTCACATTCCGTCAATGATATGACTTTGCTATTAGGATGTGATGGAATATCAAAACATCTTTCGATATCCTGAGGCTTTAAACTGCAAACAATTCTTCCATCTGCTGCTCTGATTTCTCTGGTGGTAGGGTTGTAATGCTTGATACAAGCGATTACAAGCTCTACGCTTTGTAGTGTGATGGGAATTGATGCGGCCTGTAGCAACCCGGATTCTTCGATATTCTGCAATGTTATTTGATTCATGCCTTCTAGCTGCTCCAAATCGACCACCGGATTTACTTGGTGCAGATTTGTGTCAACTGTTTTCAGGTAATCATGGAGTAAGACCGTCTTGGTCTCGTATTGCACCTGGGAGTACTGCATCCTGAAAAACTTGAAGATTGACTGTAAGCTTGACCTAGTTCAGATGATTTTCGGAAACCCTTAAAAATAGCGCCCTGCCGAGAAGTATTTTTCCGAAAAAAATCTGGCACATGGGTTTTGTTCGTGCTTCAATGCTGAACAAACCCAGTTCCTCAGAATTTGGATTCTGAAACTTTTTCGAAAAACCCCCAAAAATAGGGGCAGCAAGTTTGCTGATTTTGGAAAATTTGTCGAGATGGGTTTCTCCGGAAAATGATGCTGAATCTACCCAGTTGATCTGATCTGATGTAGCCTGTTGCTTTTTCTGTCAGATGCAAGAAAACCTAAGACAAGAAGAGAGGAAAAAGACAGAAGGTGGATTGGAAGTTTTATCTGATCTTCAAAAAAACTATCTCTGACCCAATCCTCAAAATGGCAATCTTTTCCTGCTTCAGATCTGCAAATAAAAATGAAGAACGGATGAAAACCTCCTTCAGATCTTCAATGGCGTCCTTGAGAGCTTGTGGCTGTTTTTGTCTTTGAATCTGCAATGAAATAATGAAAAGGGGACGCCATCTCCTTGAATATATATGTTTGTGCTTCAGATCCACAAATTTGGGGACCTAACACAAGCTCAAAAGGTGATTTGAGTTTGATCTGAAGTTAAAAAGGTGATTTCCACCAATCGTGGAGCGTTTTAGCCAACTTTAACTCAAAAAGCTTTTGACTTTAGTCAACAAATGACCTTTGACTTCTTTTAGGCGTCCCTTTTCATCTTTTGCAAGTTTTTTAGTATTTTCTCTCCTGAAAACCCCCTGTTTGATCCTGAATCTAGCGTTGTTTGTTGACCCTGAGACGTCACGGACACATTCACTGCGGAGCTGGATCCATACTGGAAAGAAGTGCTTGGGAGACTGCCTGATAAAAACTGAGTTTAGGGCTCCAAAAGAATGGGCGCCTTTCCCAAGAAAGGGCGCTTTTGCCAATGCCTTAGTGATTTTTCAATCTTCGTTCTTCAGCTTATTTGAAATGACCTCCCGTGCCTTGAACTGGATTTCTCGTTGATTGGAGAGTCAGATGTTTTCACTTGATGTCTTATCAGGTTCCTAGCTCTGCTTCGCCAGAAATGACTGTCTTCAGGAAATCTGAATCTCAAATTAGGGTTCCTTTATTCAAGGGCGCCTCTCCTTGAAAAGGGCGCTTTTGCCTTTTAGCCTGATTATTTTCATCTGGAAAGTTGCCTACTTTGATCTTGATTATCCGTTGACTGCTCTGACAGATGTTGATGCTTGCAGTTGCGTTTCTGAGATCTACTTGGGCTGAGAGAGTTATCCTAGGAAGCCTTTTGTCATTGGTCAGCATCTGGAAGTCCAAAAGAAAGGGCGCCTTTCTTTTGAAAAGGCTCTTTTTCCTTATAACTTCGCCGTTAACTGTGGTTTCTTGATATTTCCTCAACTGCCTCTTTTTGCTTCGTCAGCAGCTGCTTGTGATCTATTCATCAGATGATCGGGATGTTCGTTTCACTGTTGAGCCAGCAATCAAACGCCGAGAATGACTGCTTCGGATGATCTTACTGACTTTATTTGACCTTCAAAGATCATGGGCGCCCCTGCTTGAAAAAGGCGCCTTTTCAACATGTGAGCATTCTCCCCTTCGTAACATCTCCAGAGTTAGTCAAATTTTGACCTTTTTCACTTTCAGGAATCTCCTTCATCAAACAGCATCTTTTTCGACCTTTTCCGCCATGGTTGCGTCGTTGAAGCTTTTGAAGCTTAGCTTTCAGCACCTGGTACTGGCCAATCTGCCATTAATGGCTGTGGAGCTCCTAACTTTGTTCCTGAAAAAGAGAAATAGACCCACCAGAGTAAAACATGTCTTTTGGTGATTCTGACTTGACCAATGTGACCGTGAAGCCCTTTAAGCCTATCAAAATCGTTTTCGATCATTTCTGGGAAGGTCCTATTTTCGGGGGATTTCCCTGAAAATAGGGGAAAAAACCCTAATTTTCAAAATTTCGGAATTTTGCACATGTGTTCCTTGACAGAAACCCATCAAGATTCTATAATTGGTTTGACCTAAAACTGACTTAACATGGCATTTTAACAAGATTTAGCTCAATTTACACAGAATGCCAAAAAAATTAATTTTGGGTACAACAATAACCAAAACCATAATTGTTTGCATCGCTGCAATAACATTATCGGTATAATATTTTCTGGTTGTGGCAAGGAAATAATGAAACATTTGGTGAACCAAATCATCAAGTCCCAAATCTAATATGATGTTTCCAAATCTAAGTTTTGCAAATGTTTCAAATATGAACACTTTTCTAGAAAAATGAAACATTTATTTTTATCCAAATCTTGGAAACTATCCACCATCAATTTGATTACCTTTTTCATCATGTCATCATCATAAGGAATTTCAGGTGCCAATATTCTTAAGATCTCATTCAAACAAACCATAACCAACGATCTTACCTCATCATCTGTATGTCTCAACCACCTGTGCTGACCCAAAGAAGTTATTATAGGAACAAGAGCTATTTGCAACTGATTTGAAGGTGACTGCTCAACAAGGATCAAACATTCTTCTACACTTTTCAATGTGGCCAAAGCATCATTCTTTGATTGAGATAGATTACTAAGTTTATTACTTGATTCATGGAGTAATTTCACTAACCATTGTCTATCTCTTATTGCCATGCTTCAGACTGAAACTCAACTCTAAAATACCCAACAAGTAGCAGAAAATTTCTGAGCTCTGATTAAATGCTAGGCACAAATGAACTAAACTGAAATTTAATGTTAGACTCCTCAGGATGGCAGGTTCGCAGGCTCTGATACCAATGTAATGAGCTATCGCTTTTTACATATAATTTTTTTCGATTTCACCACTTATACCGCTCAGGCATTTCGTCAAATAGTTTACCTTGCTGTTGTTCTAAGCTTGTTTGTTTTTCTAGTTGGCATTTTAATGTTGATAATTATTTACTCATTACATAAAGCTACTCACATTTTCAATGCTATAAACATGATGTTTATTTATGGCCAGTACAAGTTGATACTTTGAAGAGATAACAACATAATATTGAACTTTGATATTTACTTTCAGGAAATAATACATTATTCACAAATTGTAGTTACTGCTTATAAATTCTAACCTAGAGATTTCACCAGCACCAAATTCTACCACTGTAAAACTCCTGCTTGCCTCCAAACTACTACACAAGTTCCCTGGTCTTTGTTGACTATGATTAAACTGCCCCCACGTCTATGTTAACACCGAACTCTGGGCACTCAATTAAGATTATTAATTAATTCCTCAACCTTTATTTGGCAGTGGTAGCACAGGTATGTTTGATAATCATTGACTTTGTCCTCAACTCTCTATTCATGCCATAGCTCACATCAAACCCGAAAAACTCTTAAAGATTATTCACTACCATTTGTTAACTACAACTCCCTTTGAATATAAGTCGATTTCTTTCTTTGAATTGCCACGAAAGCAATCTACAACCTTAATAATTTTTTCACGGCATCTCAAGCAATTTGGTATGGATACTTCCTCTTTTAAATATCAACTCCCCTTTAAATGCAAAGACCCAACGTATTTATCATATTCACATTAAGATGAATGAGGTGACTTATTATTTAGATCATTCGGCTCCTCTTTAATTCCTGATAGCATTGTTTCTCTGTAGATTCTTAAATTTGTCTATCAAACCCCGACTTCTTTACTCATGACTGAGGACACTTCTCTGTGTTTTCCTTATTTCCCTTGAATGAACGACAAAGTATATAAATCTTCTCACATGACTGAAGACGCTTCACTGTTTTTTACACATGATGGAAGGAGCTGCTCCTGATATAAATCTTTTAATGAAATGGCAAGGTATATTCAAGCTTTGGCGGCAAATTGATTTCATTAGGCCAAGTTGCTCCCGAACTATTTAAATCTCCCAACTCCTTACACTGGCGTTTCAACTTTTAATATCAAATCTTCATATGCATGTAATGAGCTAGACCAATTTTTTCCAATTTTTCAACAAACACACCAACACAAGGAGCACCCGTTAAGGTTAGCTCAACCAAAACCAGCAATTGGAAAGTAACTCTTTGCCAAGAATGCGTACTCAATCTCGAGATGAAAATGATGCTATCATATGGCAAGAGGGTCGTTAGTAGCAACTTGAAGTATCACAATGCCGAAAGGAAATCTCAATGCCAAGAATGTGCTCTTCGACCCAAGTTGGGTAAGATGCTACCATATGGCGGAGTATCTATTGTAAATGATGCAATACATAAAATAAACTCAACGCCAAGCATGTGCACTCCAAACCCGAGGTGGGAAAGGCGCTATCATATGGCGGAGATTCAATTTACTAAGATGCAATGCAAGGAAATAAACTCAACGCCAACCATGTGCATTCCACACCTGAGGTGGGAGTGGCGCTATCATATGGCGGAGATACAAAATGCAATACAAGTAGACTGAACAAGGGCTAGTCTCTTCCACAGCCGTGGGAATACAATATAACTTAGCAAGAAATAGAAAGGGCTGAACAGTACTACTGTAACAGCCTTACAATAAGAAGAGTTTCTTGCCAAGAACATTGAATTAGTGATATACCAATAATGCGATGAAGTTTAATGTATCTCCAATGCTCGATATGACTCCAGGACTCAAACCCAACTCCTAAAGCAAACTCTAACAATCTGATATGATTGAACATAGACTGAAAATGCATAACCAGCAACTCCGTAACTCACTAAATTGCTCACACTACTCACAATACCTCACCAAATGACTTCAAACTTGATGCAGAATGACCCTAAGATGATGACGACCAAGATAGAGTTGTGAAACTACAACAAACTAATGTTATTTATTTTTGCACGAATCCCAAGACAACCCAGCAATGGAAAAACCCTCTAAAGGGTGATTTGACAAGATAAAATCCAAGACTTGCTAATAAAATCTGAAACTCACCAAAGAGGGGCGACCTAGGGTGAGAATGACAGGTAAAGTACCCAGAACCAAACAAAAATCGTGCAATGACTTATAAGCTAAAACTACTTTCAGCCATGCTAAAATCAGCAACTGTAAAACTGACCAATCTCTGAAATCTTCAACCTTGATGCTCTGTCTGCAAATCTGAATGAGAAGCAGTCTTTGAAGTCTTAGCTAGGTGCTATCTTTCAAGCACGAAACCAAGAGAAATGGCTAGGAGGTATGCATTCCTCGAAGCAACTCTGAAAGCATTTCAGCAGCATAACAGTATGATAGAAAAATAAGATCCAAATGAAGACCCAACCTCTCCTTATATAGCTTTTGATAAGAACTTATAGAAGCCTCCAGAAAGTGCGCCCAAATTAATTGAATTTCAAATCCACTTTTCTTTTTGTATTTGTATTTTTATTTAATCTTCAATTATCTCTTTCCTTGGGCGTCCAAACATGAGGAGATTAATTCATTTTTAATAAAATAAAACTCTTCCTCCAAAATAGGCGTCCATTTCCTCAAGCAATATTTGACCTTAGAAATAATTAAAATAACCTTCTGATGAGACATCCACCCTTCAAGACCCCCTTTTTAAAACAACTTAAAGTCATACTGCTAGGCCAAGGGGGTTAATGTGAAAATATGACATTATTTAAATCAAAATAACTTATCTCTCCAAAAATGCATCAAAAGGTCAAAAATCAACAATACCAACTGAATTGCCTGAAGAGGAAAGCCTGCTAAACTGATGCCAACTGGACCGCTGCCAAAAATAGAATTTACTAAAAATAGTAAATTCAAAAAGTTGCTTAGATCAAAGTGCATGCGATACCATTGCAAAGCTTTCTGAAAACCCAGAAAGAATCCGCAATCCAAAATCCCAAACTCCAAGATGTAGTCGTCATAACTTACTAAAAATAGTAAGTCTGGAAAGGTTGCCGACATAGTTGCATGCCATACCATTGTGAAGCTCTCTGAAAACCCAGAAGGAATCCAGAATCCAAACAGCTAAACTCCAACATGCAAACCCCAGAATCTTCAGAAGAAACCATCAAGTAGTCGGAAACCCTAATTCTGCCTCTGACTAGCCTGCAGCACATCGAGGATAGGCAATCAATCACTGAAAAGCGCAGTGCTAAAAATGGGGACATTACAATGCATTCCTGAGCCACGTTATCCATTAACTTGTCCACCTCTAATATACGGTGACTCTTAGGGACTTGGACCAATTCTTATAACAGTGCTAAATTGATGAATTATGGCAACAACAAACTCTCCATTTGATTGACATTTTGAAATTCAATGCTGAAAGACTCCAAAAATAACAAACGATTGATGTGATGGCCTGAATGGATTAAGTATTTGTTTCCTCTCCCATCTTCCTAGATATCACTATGCAGTGACTTCAAATGTCGTTTTTTGTTTCATGAAGGATTTAATTCTTTCTCTAAATATGAATTGATAATTGTCACCTTATTCAACCCAAATGGTACAACCAAAATTCTCCAATTGAAATTAACCAAAGAAATAAATGTCAATTCATGTTGTCTCCAATTTTTAAAATATCACCCAATTTCGGAAATTTGTCTTCATAGAAGACTCCACAATTTTCCTCAGAAATCCAATTGATTAAACTCAAGCGAGAAACCTGCACGATTCCTCTAGCTATCAGCCAGGGCAGATCTTTCACTGCTGAAGCTAATCTTCTTTTAGAGGTCTCCCCACCTCAGAAAGGTTGTGAACTATGTTCACCAACAAGAAACCTATTCCAAAATCCAAAATCCAACCTCCTCAAACAATGCCCCAACATTCTTTTATTCTATCCTCCTCATAACTCTTCATCTTCTTGACTTCTCGTCTATTCTCCAACTTTAAATTTTAATTCTTTTTTTGAATTCCCCCACAAAAGTAACTTTATTTATTTATCTTAACTCTCCAAAATCATAAGTTACTTTTTTGCACCAATAATTAATTTGTCTTAATATTTTAACCTTTTCTTGACAACATTAAATTAATTATTTAATTTATGCCGACACAAAATTTGGGACATTACAGTAAACTCTATATAAGATATGATTTGTGTATGTCCCATTTGTTGGCGTAACAACTAGTACCTCTGGAGTAAGAGTTGCTACGAACAGCCTATGTACACTACGCAATGAGTGCTCTTCAAATTAGGAGGGGAAGCTCCCTCGTTGTGCTTTACAAAAATACCTGTAAAGGGAAATAAACTAAACTAATTCCTGTCTTTTTGTTTCAGTTGTAGAGGTACAAGGCTTTCTCGAAAACTATATACGTTGCAGCTGAGAATTTTCTCTGGTTTCGCAGATTCACTAACTACAACTAAACTTAATAACTTAAATTCTATCCAGTTCCCTCAAGAAAACAAAGCATGAGGAAACGGACAAGGTTATGACTATCAGACGATAAACGGATTCAGATTCTCTACTTGAAGGCAAGGTGGCGCAGCTATTATCTCAATCTGAACAAGTTTATTAGGCACAAAACAGATTTAAGAATTTACTATGACAATCTTATGAAACCCTATGTGGCATAACACTTGATTATAATAGTAAAGACTTCACAAACAGATTTATCATCATAATCTTATGAAACCCTATGTGGCATAACACTTGATCATAACGGTAAAAGTTCACAAAACAGATTTATCATCACAATTGCATGAAACCCTATGTGGCATAACAATTGATTGTAATGATAAAGATGCACAAAACAGATTTATCTAAACTATGGAAAGAATCCACTATCACAATCGCATGAAACCCTATGTGGCATAACAATTAACTGTAATAGCAAAGACGCATGAACAAATACCAAAAGAGCAATATTGAGGGCAAGGTAGGCGCAGCATATATTTCTCTCTCAAGCAAAAGTTAATTACAAATGAGCAAAAGCTCTTATTTATATACATCAAGGTGTAGGGAACCCTAAAATCACCTTGTGTTAACTACAGTCTAAAATGCATGCAAGATTAATTATTAAACCCTAATGAAGTAAACTATACAGTTAACTGGAAAGCTACCATCATTAACCGGTAAATAACCTAAATGGACCATGTGCAAGCATGCATCGTCCTATTTAAAACAAAGGATTAGCTGGACACTACCCTCAGTTAACTGGAAACCCTAACCCTAACTCCTGTGATGATAATTCCAAGGATGAGATAAGCATGTGTTAAGTCAGCAAGTAAACTCAAGACTGAAAGTCGAGTTAACTGCTGCTCACGACTCAACCCTCGAAATTAACTGCAGGTTCCAACTGGCAAATCACTCCATGTCAACTCGATCTAACACTTCGACCAAGAACTCATCGATCTCTCTGTCATTTGGTACTTTGACACTGCTCAAAACAACAGTCTGTTTCTTTAGTTCTCTGCCACTTTCCGTAATCATATGCATGCCATCTTTACATTCTTCAGTCGCCCTTCTGAAACTGGCTGCAATCATTGAAATATTTTCTAATTTAGGCGCCATAGGTTCACCTTCAAGGCTGTCACGAATCAGCTTCTCGAACTCTGCTTGAACTTTGTCCAACTCAACATACATGCCATCTTCAAGAAGATAATGACACGGAATCTGAACAATGAAACCGCTGACAAGTGCAAGTACTCCAACCACATCATCCTTGAGTGAAAACAACTTAGTAGAGACCTTCTCACATATTTCCATTCTGAGAAGGTCCTGCTCTCTCCAAGTAAAGACTTTCTCCTGATCCTCATCAATCTCCAAGGCATCATATGCAACTGACAACTGAGATACTAAAACACGATCTTTTGCCAAATTCTCTGCAACCGCAATCTCAAGTGACTGAACACCCTGACGGAGTTTATGTGCATCACTCCTTAACTGATACAAATCTGCAAGAAGACGCCGACCAGCAGCAACTAAACTATCAATCCAGTTGTCCAAAAGTCTGCCATGACTGACTAACTGATCCAGTCTTCGTTGTTCTGCAGGTGTACTCTGAGGAAGAACAGATGCTCTACTCGGATTTCCATGAACAAGATCAGAAATATACTGGCGAAGTTGACTATTTTCAGCCTTGAGTAAGGCTTTATCTTCTCCATCCTTCGTGATTCGCTCTTCGAGATTATTAGTGACAATCTTAAGAAGAGTCACATCTGTCTCTCTAGTGGTCCTGCCAAGATTAGCCTTAGTAAATGTAAAGTCACCAACTTCGACTTCATCTAAGCTTTTACCCTCTGGAGGAACAGCAACTTCGATAACAATCTCTGATTCTGGAGTCTTCTCGATATGCACCTGTTTCTTGATCTTCTTGTTCGACCTTCTCTGATAAGGTTCACCGAACTCAGATAAATCAAGGTTGTACGAAGGTTCACGCCTCTGTCTCCCCAAAGACTTTTCGAGCCAACAAGACTGAACAATATTTTCAATTCTAGGAGAGACTGTCCCTGATGTATCAACCTGTGGTGGTTCAGTTGTCTCCGATCCTGCTTGAATTGGCGTCTCAGGCTCTGAATCTATGTCAATAGGTTGCATGTGAGGCGGACTAGGAGGTTCAACATGAGGTTCAGCTTGAATAACTGTCTCTACTGGAACCTCAGGAACATTCTCAATCTGTTTCTGCTTCCTCTTACCAGTAGCTCTTTTCCCCGTGTTTCCACTAAGTCTAACCCCTTCAGGAGGTATTATAATGGCTTTGACTCTGGGTCTTGCTCTAGAAGTAGAAGGCAACGAAGAGAAATCCTTTGGCGGCTCTGCTACAGGAACTGACTTTCGTGTCCGTTTGCTCTCCAAGAACAACCTACTAGTCTTGATAACTGATCTGGAAACCTCTTCGATAGAAATATTCTCCTTAGCATACCAATCTGGTGAGCGAAGTGGCTGCCGAGCAATTTGATCTTTGACATATGAATTGAGAAGAACTTCGCCATCATCATTTGATAGACCATCAACATCTTCTGATAGGTAATCAGAGAGCTGACCGATAGTGAGTCTACAATAGTGACGAATTTAATTTAACCTCGGTCTACATCTTCACAATTAGCCCGTAGAATCTTCAAGTGTTATTTATGCAACTCTATTTTCTAACCGACCGGTAAGATAATGACCGAGGACGAACGCCAAGATAAGTCTTGAGTTTGAACCTTTCTATCTCAAGAGACATAAACCTCGCATCTCATAAGTCCATGTGAAAATTCCCAATGTGAATGGAAAATTAGCCGCAATCTTATGACGACTACGAAGAAAGAAATGAACATGCTGCATCTGTCTGAGGAACTCCATGAAGATGAGATTATCTGAAGGGTACCTTGGTAACATCAGGGGCTCTCCAACATATCCATAAACCCGGATGTATGTGAAAGTAGGGAACTGGATAAACCAATCCGCCCAAGTCTCCATTGCTGATTTAGCCTCGGTAGAAATACGAATGTACATTTCATCATCAAGATCTCTAACGGTTCTCATAGAAAAGTGATCATTCATTGCTCGGAAGTCTTGCTCGGATTGAGAAAACTCCAACTGAGGATAATACTCATGAACACGCTGAACACCGAGAGTGCCATTAGTTTTCATATGCCTATAACTACCTTGAAATGCAACTAAGTAGACCAAGTAGGATATCATATGAAACTCATGATACTTGAGAAAATTAGTAATTTGCTGATGTAAGCAATCACTAATCAACATAGCCCAGTCAAAATGCTCTGTGTCATCAAGAATTCTGGTAATCGGGTAAAACATCCAAGAACGGAAAGTGCTAGCATCTGATTGACCAGTAACTCGGTTGAGTAAAGTTATCAAAACAACAACTTCCTCTTTGAATTCGCCACGACCAACCTTCTTGGGCATGTTAGTTTTCTGAACTGTCAGCCATTTCTGAGCTACCTTCCTCTGCGAACGTTGATGATCAGCATCCCATATCTTCTCACAGGCCTCAAGAACCACAGTAAAGTTATCTGAACGAGGATGAACAGCAAAACATTTTTCTATGTCCTTCGGTTTGAGACTGCAAACAACTCTCCTGTCAACTGATCTGATTTGTCGTGAAGACGAGTCATAATGCTTAATGCAAGCAAGTACGAACTCAAGATCGAAAATAGTAATAGGAATAGATGCCGCTGCCAGCAACCCGGAACGCTCAAGATTCCTCAACGAATTGCTACTAACATTCTCCAAACTTCTCAGATTCACCACTGGATAAACATGATTCAGGTCCGTATTTGACGTTTTGATGAAATTATGTGTAAGAGCCGATTTGGCTTTGTAATCAATGAGATTGAACTGCATTTTGAAAATGGCGACTTTTGACTGTAAAGTCGAATATACTTGAAGAACTTTTTGAAAATCTCTGGACAAAGCTAAAAATAGTTTCTGACGAAAGAAATTTTCGAAGTTTTTCTGGAACATGGGTTTTGTGCACAACTAAATTCTGAACAAACCCAGATAGTTGAATTCTCGAAAAAATGTGTTTCAAGCCCACATGCCAAGAGATTTTCGGAAAAAAGCACAGAGCTTCAGAATGAAGGCTACGGGGCAATTTTCTCGAAAAAATCTAAGACGTGGGTTTTGCTGCTGATGCTGAAATATGCGAACCTAGATGATCAAATTCTGAATATGTGTTGAATTTCTTTGACATGCGAAGAAAGTACCTAAGGTGAGAAATAGAAGAAATAAGACAGAAGATAGAAAGTTTTGCTTGTCTGCTTCTTAAAAATCCGCCAACTTCTTCCTTGGAATTTGATAAAACCTGCATGCAAAGAGAAAATAAAGTCTAGAATCGCCTTCCTCTGAACAATCTGAACTCGTTGATATGAAGAACGCTGAATTCGGACACCTGTAACACCTTCAGCTTGCTGGTCGCTCAAGAAGAATAAGAACTTCAGAGCTAAAGATGATGAAATAATGGACGCCATGGCTGAAATATATAGATTTTCATCATTGAAATTCGCACTAGGCAAGGAATCCATGAAAAGTGCGCTTGGCTTCTGATTGGACCTCATTCCAGTTAACTGAAACTCGAATATGCTAAATAAATCACCATGCATTAGGGTTTCCCTTTCAATACTTCAGTTCAACACTTCATGCGACTTTGACTTCAGTTAGCACTTAATATTAAGTTCGCCATCTTTCACACTTGCTTTAAATTCACAAATTTAAACTAAGGCGTCCCTTTTGACAACTAAAGCTAGCCATAAGAAACTCGCCATATTCATGCAATAAACATTCTAAAAATAGCGACCCTTTTCAATCTTCAGTTGGCCTTCAAGAAGTGCGCCAACTTCACACTTATGCTTCAATTCAATTCTAAAAATAACAACCCTTTTAGAACTAAAGTTATCATTCCTTAGAAAATGCGTAGCTTCACTAATTTATGCTTCACCAATAAAATCTAAATATGGCGACCCTTTTGATAAGTTCAGTTAACACTCAAATGCGCCATACTTCACAAATTTATGCTTCATTAATTTATGCCGTCCCTTCTAGAACTCCAGTTGACACTCAATGAAGCGCCATCTTCACTAAAATCTTCACAATTACAACCAAATTCGCCATGCATGTGAACTCCAGTTGACATTTACTGATAATCTTTAGTTAAGTGGACATGCAATCAAGTTAACTCAACATGCAAGATAGTTAACTGAACATGCAAACTAGTTAACTCGACATGCGAACTGAAAGATTACTCAACATGTCAATATACGAACTGAAGATGACAACCCAGAAAACGTTTAGTCTAACTGCAGTCAAAACTCCAGTTAAGGCGTCCATTCAACTCACTTTCGAAAATCCAACTTTGAACTCTCAAACGAATTCCAGACTTAGCCAATTTTCATGAAAATTTAGGCTAAAACCTCTGTCGGGACCTCTGTTCATCATCCTCGACCTTTGGTTGGTGACTTCTCAGATTGGGTAGCGGGTGCATTGCGAGGACTAAGTAAAACTGATCAAAAGATATCTTGAGACTTCTGAGACCATAAAAGCTGACCTCACGAAGGCTCAAAAATCCAAGCGCCTTTTTCAAAAGCTGCGCTTTTCCTCAGACTTAGTCAAATTTTGACATCTGCATCTCGAACGAAGGGAAAAATAAATCCTTCATAACTTCTGATTTACCAACTTTCAGGACTGGATCTCAGGTTCACTGCGGAGCTAACCTCATTCTACATGACAACTGCAAAGGCACATTTCCCGAAGAAAACATCATCGAGGGATGAAGAAGAGCGCCTTTTTCAAAGTTGCTCTTTTCCTCGGACAACCATTTCACAGGCTGACCAAAATAATATAAAACAAGGCGCAAACTCTTGGAGTCATCCTCGATCTAACGGAAGCAGTGCTTGAGCGAAATGCTTTCACGGACACATTGAATATCACGAAACCATAAAAGCATTAAAGGCACGAAAAGCTTAGAGCGCCTTTCTCAAAATGTGCTCTTTTGCTTTTTCCTTTGTCACAGCTAAGATTTGACCCATGTTTGTGCGGTTCAACGGCTTGACCTTCCGGATTCACCCATTGGCCGGATGCGTCAGCTGACTCGAACAAACATGAGACAAACATCTTGGACGGTATTCAGTCAAAATCCTTCATTTGGCACCTCAAAAAGATGGGCGCCATTCCCAAAAGCTGCGCTTTTCTCCAGTGTTAGTCAATTTTCACTTTCACCTCGTTTTGCGCTGTATCCACCACAACTTGCTCGAAACAAGTCTGTTTGACAAGCTTGATAGCTCACTGCGAAGCTGACGTGATGCCGGACGAATGTCTGCTGGAGGTGACAAACCCTAAAAACAGGATCTGGGCCCCTAAAAGATAGGGCACCTATTTGAAAAAGTGCTCCCCTCTCCAGAGATAGAAAATTTTGATGATTTTCGTCCAACTTTTCATTTTCCTTAATCTCTTCAGTAACAGATTGACATTACACTGACACCAACTCCATATTTAAAAACCCCAAAAATGACCTTCTGACAACACTTTAACAAGATTAAGACTCAATTAAGCAAAATGCCTTAGTGAAACCAAAAATTTTGGTTTTGGGTACCATGAGCTTTACTCACGAAAAAATGCGGCGGTGACTATGAACCGCGACTATATTACGACAGCTTTTCTATAAAGCTAAAAAATAATAGCTTCTTGGGGCTAAAATAGCCTATCGAGGCAATTTTCGCGCGGAAAATCTAAGATATGGGTTTTTGTCGGAAAAGATTCTAAAGACAACCGGAACATGGAAATCGCGAAAATCGGCTTCAACTTGACCATGCAAAGGAATTTTCAGTTGAAAATTAGGGGAAGCTTCAGGTGAGTGCTTTCTGGAATAAATTTTCTAAAAATTCTGGCACATGGGTTTTCTCAACGAAGCTATTCTAAATCAACCCAGATGGTTTGTTTTGTCAAAATCTGCCAATTCTTCAAACATGCGAAAGAATTTAAGATGAGAAATAGAAGAATTTAAGATAGAAGAATGAGGTTTTGATGCTCTGCTTCTGCTAAAATCGCCATCTTGTCTGAAGTTTGCTGATTAATTTGGACTTGTACCTGCAAAGAAAGTGTTTCGATGTCTTCGCCAATGATTGCTGATGAAGAATTCACCCAACTCTGAAGGAAATTCGCCTTTGCTTTGAAGAATTACGAATTTGCTTAAGCTGTGTGAATGATATAATGACTGGCGCCGTGCTTAAATAGAGTAAATTTGCACCATAATGCTGACGGCAAGATTTGAAACCAAACTTTGAAAAGAATGCTCTGATTGGACCCCCTTCAGTTGAACTGTGACTGACTCAGATTTCTGGGTTAAAATAATAATAAAAATATTCATCTTTCCCCTTACATGCGAATTTGAGTTCCAGCATAAAAAAGGCACCAATAATGAATTATTGAGAAAAATCACCATTTTAATGCCTTAGCATGCAAAATAAATATTTAATATTATTTTATTCAGTTGACAAACCACGTTGAGCACTTGGATTCATCCGGAAAACTTTACTGATTTCGAAAAGTCCTCATTTGTCCTCATAGGCATCCTTTTGCTCAAGATATTGCACTTTTTATTAACTTCCTACTCTGTAGCTGACTACAAAGTCACAACTGGCCATCTTCGACACTGATTTCCGGGTGATTAGGCGATGCTGAGACTGAACTGGAGAATTCATCGCGAAGCCTGCAGAGCAAGGAGGAAATGTTTGTTGGGAGTCATCATTGCAAAATCCATTGTTTGACACCTCAAAAAATTAGGCGCACTTGATTAAATTGATTTTACGACACCAGACTTAGCCATTTTCCCAAACTGCCATCTGACACTTCAAACGACTGCTGATGATGAACGGTGAACCCTGCTGACAGGCAACGAAGCTCACTGCGTGACTGGAGGTATTCTGCATCCAACGGACATACGCAAGGCATCTGACAACTGCATTAAGGGCCTCAGAAGTGAAGGTGCCCCTGGCCTGAGAAGGCTAAAACACTGTTTTGACAAAAGTCCAACTCTCAACCAAATGACCTTCTTTGACCTTTGATATCTGGAGTTGGAGTGACCCGATTCAAGTGCCGTCTGTCTCAACGGATAACTAGAAGGACACACAAAAGATGTCTCTGGAGGTGACGAAGCGAGAAAACTGCTTCTAAGACCTCAAAAAGAAATGGGCACTTTCCAAAACAGATTTTACGACCAGACTAAGCCATTTTCGAGCTGTCTTCGTTTTGTAGTATTGCACCAAAGACCTCGCTCGTATGAGTGTTTGCAAAATCGCGAACGCTGATGGCTGGGCTTGTTGAATAGCAAAATTGATGACGCTCAACTCCCGTGAAGACTTCGACGACGAACAACCTCATCTGACAGGCCAAAAGGCAAGGCGCCCTTAACCTATGGAAATAAAATGAAAATCTTATGCCAGTCCGCCCGTGAAATTACGTGCTTGGTAGAAACGTTGTCACGACCTCTCGAAATGTCGGATCGATAGGCAGGATGGTGCATCGCGGAGCTGGACTAGAGTAGCACAAACGCCAGGCAGACCCTATCTCCAAATTTTGCCATCTGAAGGGCCTTTTGGAAGGGCGCCCCTAGGCTACAGGGGCGCAGCTTAGCATCTGGAGAGGCTTCGTGATGTGAATTCTCTTCAAAAGCTCATCTTCAGACGCCAGCTGCCGGAGCCTCAGACCTTGGATCACTGCGTTTGATAACTTGTCAGATAGACGGACTGATCATGAAGAGATTGACTGCTTCAAACCTCAAGAAAACCAAGCTTTGACCTCCTTTTAAGAGGTGCGCCCTCAAGCTACAGGGGTGCAAAAGTTTAGAAAGGACAAGTTTTGACACTCTGCAACTTCGGGATCTTCAACTTCCGTTACTCGTAACCGGGGCTCTAAGTCTCGGAAAGCTTCACAGCTTAGTTCATCGGATAGGCAGGCTAATTCTGAAGAAGTTGACTGTATCTATGACCATTTTCAACAAAATCTTGACCTTCAAAAAGAAAGGCGCCCCTGGGCTACATGGGCGCAACTTTGCTTTTTCCTGAGAAATCTTCAAGAATTAACCACTGGAATCTCCGTCTTGGCCATTGAAACGACCATGCGAAAGCATAATTGTTGTCGTGAAACATTCCTCCATCGTGAAATGCTCCATTCTGAGTCTCTGATTCAGGTTCTGATCAATGGATAGTGCCTTTGACTGACAAAACATTGACAATACTCCATGCTTGATATTGCCCAAAAACTATACTTGACATCATTTAGCAAGGTTTAGACTCTTTTAAGCAAAATGCCTTGATGAAGCAAAAAATTTGGTTTTGGGTACAACATAGGTATAAGAGTAGCTGATTGGGCCGTTAAACATGGCATTCAAAAACAATGGAGATAATCAAAGGACGACACATTAATTTCAATGTGCACTTTGGGTAAGTGACTTCTAATAGGTCTATTGGTAATTCACCATACATGTTAGTTTGTGGCAAAGAGGCAAGATTGCCTTTGTCTGTGGAGCTTCTAGCTCTTGACATTATACATCAGTTGGAGATGTTTGAGCAACAAGACCCAATGATCGTCAGATATGCAGAACTCATGGAGCTTGAAGAATCAAGAGACAAAGCAATGAAAACTTTGGAGTATCATCAGCTCCAAACTAAGAGAACATTTGACAAGAAAGTTGCAGCAAATTTTTTTAAGGAGGGTGATATTGTTCTCAAATGGGATGTTTTGAAAAGTAGGCCTGGCCATCATACCAAGTTTGACAACATGTGCACAGGTCCATTTATTATCAAAGACTGTAAGGAACACAATGCTTACCAACTGGCCACAATAGAAGTTGAAGTGCTTCCTATCCCAGTTAATGGGATACACCTCAAGCCTTGTTTTCAAGTCTGATGAGTTCCTCTATTGTACATATTAGTTTAGGTTTTATGTTTTCAATAAATTGCTTACGCTAGTTAATTCGGAATGTTATTTCTTTCCCTAAGTGTTGTTCCGGCTACTGGTAGTAGTTCTTTTGAGTTTTCTTCCTTTTCAAGTCTCCTTATGATCTATTCTCACAGTCTTGGTGAGTTCGGAATCCTAGCGCTTTTGAATACTTTTGAGTTTTTTCAATGACTCCATGCCCAATGGATGAGCCTATGAGCTCTTGGTTTCATGTTTAGCAGGAAAAACATCCAACAAAGGTCGCCAAAAATGTTACCTGACTTTCACCTACGGGCTTAGGTAGGGCAATCTATGTTTCAGGTGCTCATGAAGGCCAAATGGGGACATTTCCGTGAAGGATTGAATCATACAATTGATCTATTTCACAAAGGAGCTCAGTTGAAAAGCATACCTCAATCAGTTTTGGTACAAAACTTATCAGAGAAGAGAGTTGGCAAGACCCTCTTGTTGTCTTGCTGATTAGCAGTGCGTCCTATTTGGTTGACTAAAACCAGTCACCAAGACTTTCGGGTCGCCATGAGTCTTCATGTATCTCTCTGCTTGAAACGATGTCACGCCGAAGATAGTTGGTACTGGTAGGGCCGGCGTTGGGAAGAAGATTTCACATTCGCTGAAAGATTTGGAGGAAAGGGGAGGTCCCCCCGATATGAAAATGGTCGCCCAAGGACAGAATGGTCTCGGGGAGATGTCTTCCCGAAAGGGTGAGGTCTTGCCGACAAATGTGAAGCGAGCTTGCTGAAGGATTTTGCCTTCGGCATAGAGTCCTGTCGATGAAGCAAAGTCTCCCTGAAAGAGGGTCTGCGCTCGCCAGGAGATGGAGGCTTCGGTATAAAGTCTGGCCGAAAGTTGAAAGCTTCGCCGACAGAGTGGTGCCTTCAATATGGGGTCGTGGTTTCGGGGAGATCTCTCGGCGACTAACGGAGGTCTTGGCGAAGGAAGATGTCATTGGGGAGAATAGGTGGAGCTCGCTGAGATGTCTTGGCAACCGCAGTAATGTCTCACCGAAACTGGATGCCTTCAACGTAAGACGGTGGTCTCGGGGAGATGTCGTACCATCAAGTGGAGGTCGCGGCGAAAGTTGTGAGCTCGGTGAGAGGTCTCACCGACCAAGAGTGATCTCCCCGAAATGAAACGAGTTCGGCGAAGGGATTGAGTTCGCCATAATGTCGGGCGAAAGATGGATGTCTCGGCGAAGGGAGGCGTCATCGATGAAAGGTCACACCAACAAGGAAAGGTCTTGCCGAAACGAAATGCACTCGGTGTGATGTCTCGACGAACGAAGGAAGTCTCCTAGAAATGTTTTGAGCTCGTCGGAAGATAAAGGAGTTCGGTAAGAGGTCTCGTCGACAAGCGGATGTCTTGCCGAAGCCAATGGTCTCGGGGAGATGTCTTCTCGAAGGGATGGTGTCTTGCCGACAGATGATGAAGTGAGCTCGGGGAGAGATAGGGATCTCGCTATGAGGTCCTGTCAAGAGAGTAGTATCTCGCCGATAGGGAGCTGGCTGCGGTGTGACTCATCGCCAACAAGAGGAGTTCAATAAGATGTCTCATCGACCTGACAAGGTCTTGCCTAGATGTAATGGGCTCACCGAGAGAGTTGCCTTCGACAAGATGTCTTATCGATGGTTGTTGGTCCCGCCGACATGTTTGGTGCCTTTGGTAACGTAATGAGCTCGCCATGATGTCTCGGCGAATGGGGGTAGTCTCACCGATAGATTTTTCCTGCAGTGTGATATTTTGAGATTGGGGAGAAGTCTCCCCGACCCGATATGTCTTGCCGACCGTTGTGAACAGGAGGGCAGGCTCTTTCCAAAAGAAGATGAATTCTACATGAGGTCTTCCCGAAAGCGTTTGTCTTGCCGATGTTCTGGGCGATGACAAAGGCGATGTCGATATAACTTTTGTGGCTCGATGAGAGCTCTCAGCGACGATTGTATTCTATGCCAATGCTACTGTAAGGGCATAATCGCATTGGGGAGACACGTCTAGTGTCTCCCGGACATGCGATTCAGTTTGACGACCCTTGACCGTATGGAATCTATATGGCATCAATGCATCCAATCAGAGGAAGCTATAGGCGAGCTGTGGCAGTTTGACTAGTTAGAAGAAGATCAACAAAATGTAAACCGACATGGATCTGCTCTGAAGTCAGAAGCATTCAAGGCAGCTCGGCCAAGGGATTCAAAGGTGGACACGAGGACCAGAGGTAAATGCGGTAGCTGCAAAAAATCTGAAGGCTTCTCTTGGGAACGACTCTTCACCGACATGGACAACAGGGACACACTTGAATGCAACATTAATTTTAGGCAAAAGATCTAAGGGGAGATTTTTTCCTAAAGTCAGATATTTTGTAAGCCCGAAGGGGCCGACATCTTTGGTATATAGGGCTTTTTTTGCCTCTTTGTAAAGGAGTTCGAATTATGCACTCTAGAGAGTTAGTGGTTTTTCTTAAATCCTTTCTCAGCTGATGTATGCCTTGTAACTCAATTGGAATCTGGAATATAACATACAGAGATTACCTTGGAAACCAGTGTTGGTGTTTCATATTGTTTTCATTTCTTTTCAGATTATGTAAATTTTGAACTGTGTTTTCTCAATCTGCACTCGAACTTAAAGTTGTGAAATTCATATTTCCTTCTAAGGTGTATATGTAGATTAAACCTTTTCAAGAATGATGCATAAGTTCATAAAGGTTATGTTGAATAAATGAAAGATCTCTCATTAGTTTCCCAGTGTGTGTTCATCTTGTTCTCATTCTATGATTTCTGCCAATTTGGTGTAATACCGTAGGTTGAAATTTCAATTTTCATGTATTCCTTCTCCATTTACCTCATAAAGATTAGTAGTTTAGGTGATAACACAAAGGAAGCCGACCCTCTTTGGAGGTTCATTTCAGCTTCAAGTGACCCACAGCCTTGAAATGATCCCATGTTTCCTCTAGAAAGCTCAATTTTTTGTAACTTTGCATAAGGTGCATTTCTAGGAGACAACAGGTTCAATGGTCTAATGATCAGTGTGTGTTCTTAATTGTATGCTGTATATGCATTGTAATAGTGAGACATAACGAAGTGATCATAAGTTGTTCTGTATGAGGTTGATTAGGGAAATGTTGTTGCTGTGAGATTAATTATCTGAAAGGAGTGTCTGTAACTTGTATGTAATTCGATTACTGTAATACAAGAGATTTTTCTTTGGTGTGGTGTGTTTTTCTCCCGTAAGGGTTTTCCACGTAAATTTGGTGTTCAATTGTGTACATGTTTTTCTCTATTCTGTTATTCCTTTCATGAGCATCATAATGAATTGTAATTGCAAAAATTAAAGACATCTGCATTCTTCTTTGAGGTTTGACATAAGGAGAGTTTGTTCCGCACCTTTAGCTTTCTTTACAAGTGGTATCAGAGCCTGGCCAGTTGTGTTATCCTTGTGGGTAGGTTGTGTTTTTTGTGTCAATTCTGTTCAGTGGGAGTCTTGTAGAAGTATGGTAATTTAAATTACAGATTGTGATGGCAATGGTGAGTGCATCAGGAAAAAATGATTTGAGAAATTCAATGGCAGCAATTTTGAGTTGTGGAAACTCAAAATGGAAGACCTGTTGGTTGATCGTGATCTTTGGCTTGTTGTGTTTGGAATGAAACCTTCTGGCATGAAGCAATAAGATTGGGATTTGGTAGATTGGAAAGCAAAAGGGTTGATAAGACTTTGTTTGGCAGACTCTGTTCTTCTAAACGTTCATGAAGAGAAGACTGCAACTTCTTTATGGAAAAGACTGGGAGACATTTATTAGGGTATGTCCTTGGTGAATAGGCTGTTCTTAAGGAAGAAGTTCTACTTTTTGAAAATGCAAGAAGGAGCATCTGTTCCTAATCATTTGAATGCTTTTAACATGCCGATTGCTCAGTTAGCATCTGTGGGTGTGAAGATTGATTAAGAAAATTGTTGTATGCTATTGTTATGTTCTTTTCCAGATTCTTGGGATCACTTGGTGATGGCTATTGGGAGTACCACATCTACTTTTAAGATGGAAGATGTTTCTTCTTTGTTATCAGAAGAGATGAGAAGGAAATCTTTTGAGATGGCGAAGGAGGCTCTTGTTGTTCGAGGCAGATCGAAAGACAAAGGCGAAAAGAATGACAAGAAGTTCAAATCAAAATCAGAAGGAAGATCAAAGTCTCCTAGCAAGAAGTCCAAGGTGAAGTGCTGTAATTGTGGGCAGCCTAGTCATGTCTGAAAGGATTGCAAAGAGGAGAAAAAGAAGAAGAAGAATTCTTCCGATAATGATTCTTCTCAGAGCAATGCAGATGCCTTCATTGCAGCCTTGGCAACTCAGGCATCAAATGATGTCTAGCTGATTTATTCTAGAGCATCTATCCACATGACATCTCATAGAGACTGGTTCACAAAGTATGAAAAATACGATGGTGGAAAGGTGTATTTAGCAAGTGATTCATCTCTGGAAATTGTTGGCCGAGGAAGAGTCAGAATTTAGTTCCCTGATGGAAGAGTGAAGGGAATCAATGATGTAATGCATATACTAGGTTTGGCTCTAAACTTACTTTTTGTTAGTAAGCTGAATGATGTTGGAGTGCAAGTCACATTTTTGGGCAATGGCTGCAAAATGACTAGAAGCTCATTGGTGCTAGCGAAGGGTGCTTGAATTGGTACTTTGTATAAGCTGGACGCACTTGTTGTTCAATGCAATAGTGTCCCTGCAAAGTCACAAAAGGTTGCTCATGGAGAGGAAGAAAAAGTTCCTGATAGTGCAAACTCTATGGAAGTTAAAATTCTAGCAGAATAGACTATTCTCTGGCATCATAGGCTTGGCCACATTGGAGAAAAAAGTTTGAAAAATTTGAAAAATTAAAACCTGGTTGAAAGGCTTGATGACTGTAATCTTGAATTCAAATTTTGTGAACATTGTATATATGGAAAACAACACCGTGTTTCATTTTACTCTAGTTCTCACAAATCTTCTGTTGTTCTGGATTATATTCACTCTAATATTTTTGGTCCAGTAAATGTTCCTTCATTGTTAAATTCAAAATATTATGTTTCCTTTATTCATGACTATTCGAGAAGGGCATTTGTGTACTTAAAAAGTAAATTAGAAGTGTTTAGTCATTTTAAGGAATTTAAAAACCTTGTGGAAAATCAGACTAGAAGAAAAATAAAGTGTTTAAGGACTGACAATGGCGGTGAGTTCTATTCTGAAGAGTTTGAAAGGTATTGTAAAGATCATGGAATTAAAAGACATAAAACTACACTCTACGCTCTGCAGCAAAACGGAGTTGCTGAAAGGTTCAACAGGACAGTGATGAAAAGGGCAAGAAGTATGTTGAGCAGTGTTGGCTTGGAGGAGAAATTCCAGGTTGAGGTAGTTGCAACATGTTACTTAATAAATTGTTCTCCTAACTCTGCTCTTGTTGATAAAACACCTTTGGAAGCATGGTTTGGAAAGAGGCCCTCTCTAAGACATATTCGAGTCTTTGGCTGTGAGGCATATGCATATGTGCTAAATGAAAAAAGATCTAAATTGGAAAACAAGGCTGTTAAATGTATTTTTATTGGCTATAGTGCTGGCATAAAATGATACAGGTTTTGGAATCTTGAAACTGGGAAGGTTCTATATAGCAAAAGCGTTATTTTTCGTGAGCTGAAGCCTTCTATTTTGGATCTGCAGTTAGAGACAAAATTAGAAAACAAAGAGGATGTAGTTGAAATTCCTCCCACACCAGATAAAGAGAAATTAAAAATTCAAAACGTACCTGAATCTGAGGAGAGCTCGAGTAGCTCTGAAAGTTCTAAAGAAGAACCACAACCTCAGCCTCAGCCTTTTAGGAGGTCTACATGTGAGAAGAAACAACCTGATAGGTATGGATTCTCTATGTTAGATTCTACTTGTGCCTATGCTTTGATTATTAATACTGAGGAGCCTAGGATTGTAAAAGAGGCAACTGGAATGCCTGATTCAATCTCTTGGTTGGAAGCCATGAATGAAGAAATGGCATCGTTAGAAAATAATGACACTTGGAGTTTGGTGCCCTTGCTTGAAGGTAGAAAAATTGTTGGCTGCAAATGGGTATTTAAAAAGAAAATAGGTTTGGATGGCAGTGTTGAAAGTATAAGGCGAGGTTGGTTGCAAGGGGATATTCCTAGGTAGAGGGAATTGATTATGGAGAAATTTTTTCTCCTATAGCAAAGCTGACATCTATTAGATTTCTTTTGTCACTTGCAGTAGCATATGACTTGGAGATTGAACAGATGGATGTGAAGACAACATTTCTTCATGGTGATCTTGAAGAAGAAATTTATATGTCTCAGCCTAAGCACTTTGTGGAAAAAGGTAAAAAAAATCTGGTTTGCAAGTTTAAGAAATCTCTATATGGTTTGAAACAGTTGCCTAGAATGTGGTACCAAAAGTTTGACACATTTGTTTTGTCACTGGGATTTGTAAGATCGAAATTTGATCATTGTGTGTATTACAAAACTGAGAATGATTGTATTTTAATTATTGCCCTATATGTGGATGATATGTTATTCATTGGGAATAGTAAGTTTATGATTTCTAATCTAAAATCTTGGTTGTTTGCAAAGTTCGAAATGAAAGATCTTGGTGCAGCTAGGTATATTTTGGGGATGGAAATAAGTAGGGACTGGAAGAGTAGAAAACTTTGGCTTAGCAGAGTAAGTATATTCTCTTTTGAAGAGATTTAGTATATGTTGTACCCAAACCAAATTTTTGCTTCATTAAGGCATTTTGCATTTTAAAGTCTAAACCTTGCTAAAATGTTGTAAACGTCGTTTTGGGCAATGTCAAGTATGGAGTTTTGTCAATAGTTTGTCAGTCAATGTCAGTTATATTGGTCAAACCTGAAGCAGAGACTCAAAATGAAGATTTTCACGATGGAGCATCTCACGACGGCATTTCATATTGCAGACGGTCATTTCGATGATAAACAGTTTTCGAGCTCAATCAAATTTCTAGGAAAACTCAAAGTGCAAGTATAGCTTCGAGAGCCCGGTTTTTGGGTCAAGATCTTATGCGAAGTGCTCAAGCATCTGATCAATCTCACCGAATGATCAAAAAGCTATAAATCAAGCTATCTAAGCGAAACATTCGAATTCTGACTCTCCGGTTATTAAATGATAAAAATCCTAAATTTTGGGAGATAAATCTTGCTCTTTTCGGGCAAAAAAGCGCGCCTCTACTTTGAGGCGCCCATTTCAAGCGAGTAAATCTAAAGCAGTTTCGTTCTTGAGGCGATCAATTTATTCGCGGCTAATGCCTTGTCAAGCGAGATATCAACCACGATCCTTGACTCTGATTCGGTGACGATAAATCAGAAGAAACGACTTAAAATGGAAATTTTCATTCCGAACTTCTCCGTTTTGCAGGTAGAAACTACAAGCGAGCGGCGGCTTAAAGGACCTCCGAATGCCAAAATTTGAGCGGAATCTTCACGACCTCGATGTATTCTTTTTAGCTCGCGATGCATCTTCCGACAGCAATTAAAGCGTTCCTGATGATGCGTGGCGGAGATTCTATATTACGTAATTTCACAGGCGGAACCAACAAATAGTTTCGGTGCATTTTCACTTGGTCTTTAGGCGCTGGCAGGCTTGTCGGATGAGCTCGTTACGCATTGAGAGTCTTCGACTAGTAGGCGTGTCAATTTATCTTTCCAACGAGCATAGCCGTCAGCCTTCAGCATTTGGCAGTCGCTCGTGCGTGCGAGGTCTTTGGTGTCATATTACAAGGTAAAGATGTCCGAAAACGTCCAGAAAATGGCCAAGTCTGGGAGCGGTAAACATATTAAAAATACGCACTGGAGAATTTGAGGTCTTAGAAGCAGTTTTCTTACCTCGTTACCTCCAGTGACTTCTCTTGAGGTCCCTCCTGGCTGTCCGTTAAAACAGATAATGCCAGAATCGGGTCATCACAGCTCCAGTTATCAGTTGTCAAAGTAGGGTGTTTTGGCGACGTTTGATTTTCGTTGAAATGTCCAAAGTGCAACCTTGAGCCAGGGGCGCTTTTCTTTTTGAGGCCCTTAACACAGCTTTTAGCTGTCGTGTGAGCAGTCATTGGATGCAGAATATCTCCAGTCATGCCGTGAACTTCGTCTCGTATCAGCAGGGTTCACGTTTGCAGCGGCCGGTATTTTGAAGTGTCGGATGGCGGTTTGGGAAAATGGCTAAATCTGGAACTAGTAAACAATTTATTCAGTAGCCTAATTTTTCAAAGAGGTTAAATGATGGATTTTGCGATGAGTATCTCCGGCAGACATTTCTTCCTTATTCGATAGGCTTTCCAATTCTCGGATCGATCTGGCTCTTGGTCATCAAAACGGTGCTCGAGATTGGCGATTCTTGTGATCTTTGTCAGCTATAAAATAAGTTTAATTAAAAAATAAAGTATCTTGAGCAAATGGACGCATATGTGCTCAAAAGATGACTTTTCGGAATCGTTTAAGTCTCACGATGAATCTCAGAGCTTCACCCGGGTTGTCAACTGAAGTTCCAAATTTGCTTATTTATAAATAGCAATTTTCTATTTTTAGCACCCTTGCTAATTGCATGATAATAAATATTTTATTATTATTTGAGCTTCCAGTCAGTGGCAGTGCAACTGAAGGGCAACCAATCAGAGGACTTCTATTATTGTCAGGTTTTGAATTCTTGCAGTTGTCAGATTAATGCGAATTTCATCTTCTTTAAGCATGGCGCCTTCTTCATTTATCATTCATATTTTCAAGAGAATTCGTATTTTTCAAGGAGATTCATATTTTCTTCAAAGGGAAAATCGTAATTCTCAAAGGCAAAGTTTGTCAAAGGAAATTCATAATTTTGAAGCAAAATTCGTTTTTCTTCAAGGCAAAGGCGTATTTTCAAGAAAAATTCGTTTTTCTTCATTCACAAGGCGTATTTTCAAGGGAGATTCGTATTTCTCAAACAAAGGCAGATTTCTCATCTATTTGCAAAGGCGATTTCTCCAATCACATTCTTTTGCAGGTTAAAGTTCACAGTTCTCAGCAATTCAAAGAAATCTTGAGCGATTTTCACAGAAGAAGACATACAAAAAACGTCTTTTTCCTCCTTGGTTCTCAAATTTCTCTCAGTATACAATTCGCATGTTCCTGAAATTGGCAATTTAGACAAGTCTCAACATCTGGATCATTTTCATATAGCTTCCTCGAATTAAAATCGTGCGTTTGATTTTTCAGGAATTTTTAACTTCAGAACATTCGTTCTTGAGTTTCTAAATTTCTCAACTGAAAAGTCTTTGCAGGGTCGAGTAGAAGTCATATTTTCGCATTTACGGCGTTGCAGGTTGTCTTAAGTCTTTTTGGACAAAACCCATATCTCAGATTTTTACATGGAAATTAAGCGATGAAACTATTTTACCCTCAGTAGGAGCTATTTTAGCTTTCGAGGAAAAGTTGTCGAGAGAATATGGCGTGTTCCACGATCATGACGAGTTTTGATGCAATTACACCGCAATTGAATTCAAGACCAAATGGGTCTTAATTCATAATGTCGTTAAATTTGAGATCGATTTGTATCCAAACCGCGAGAGGAGATGTTGGAGCGTAAAGTTATCGGTCGGTGGGAAATGATAGTTTGAGTGTGCAAAGATTGCCAGATTGCTCAAGTTGTGACATTCGGATCTTGATGCGATTGACAACCTCGTTGAGGGTTGATTGTTAAGATCAGGCGATAAACTTTTCGGTTTCTCACCTCTGAGGATAGATAATATACCACGAGGAGTTAACTTGGCGGTACCTTTCAAAGTGTGGCTGTCTCACCTCATGCATATCTATTCTGAGATTCACCTTGTTTACTTGGAGTTTCTTTTAGGGTTTTACGTTAACTGATGGTAGTCTTCCAGTTAACTTGCTTTCAATAAGGACGTGCATGCTCGCACAATTGTCCATTTTTAGATTAGATGTTTCAGTTCAAACTGAGGGTAGTTTCCCAGTTGACTGTATAGTTTACTTAATTAGGGTTTGGCGCATTGCTTGCATGCATTGCAAGAACTGTAGATGACACAAGGTGATTTTAGGGTTCCCTACACCTTGATGTATATAAATAAGAGCTTACGCTCATTTGTAAATAACTTTTGCTTGAGAGAAATATATGCTGCGCCTACCTTGCCCTCAATATTGCTCTTTTTGTATTTGTTCATGTGTCTTCACTATTTCGATGAATTGTTATGCCACATAGGGTTTCATGCAATTGTGATGGTGGATTCTTTATGTCTTGTCAATCTTTTATCATTTCAATCAAGTGTTATGCCACATAGGGTTTCGTGAGATTGTGATGGTAAAATCGTTTCGTGAAGTCTTTACTACTTTCAATCAAGTGTTATGCCACATAGTGTTCCATAAGATTGGCGTGGTAAATTCCTCCCATAGTTAGATCTGTTTTGCATATTTACCATTGAGATCAATTGTTATGCCACATAGGGTTCCAAGAGATTGAGATGATAAATCTGCTTTATGTAAATTTACCATTGTGATCAATCGTTATGCCACATAGGGTTTCGAGAAATTGCAGTGATAAATCTGTTCTGTGAATCTTTATCATTATAATTGAAGGTTATGCCACATAGGGTTTCGTGAGATTGTGATGATAAAGGCTGTTTTGTGAAGACTTTGCTATTTCAATCAAGTGTTATGCCACATAGGGTTTCATAAGATTGTCATGGTGAATTCTTAAATCTGTTTGTGCCCAATAACTTGTTTAGATTGAGATGATAGTTGCGCCACCTTGCCTTCAAGTAGAAGTCTAAACTCGTTTATCGTCATTAAATCCCTGCTCCATTTCCTCATGCTCTGTTTTCTTGAGGAAAACGGATAGATTTAAAGTAGTTAGCTTAGTTGTAGTTAATGATCTGAAACCGGAAAATCCTTAGCTGCAACGTTCTTGGTTTTCTTTTGTGCCTCTTCCGGAGGAACAAAAGATAGGACTTAGATTATTTTTCTTTTCATGCATTCCACACAACGAGGGAGCTTCCTCTAATTTGAAGAGCACTCATTCGAGTGTACATAGTTTGTGCATACAAAAGACTCCAGGTGTTAGATTTCGTACAAAGAGATGATTGCAAGCAGCTAGTTGTTCCAGTTTTGTAGAGAATGAAGTTATTTGTTGAAGATTGTCCAAAATCTCCTACTGAGATGGAGGACATGACCGGAGTGCTTTATGCAAGTGTAGTTGGCAGTTTAATGTATGCAATGGTCTGTATAAGGCCAGACATTGCCCAAGTAGTGGGAGTACTTAGTCGTTTTATGGCGAATCTAGGAAGGATACATTGGGATGTTGTGAAAAGAGTGTTTAGATATCTAAAGGGCACTTTGGAATATGCTTTGTTTTAGCATGGCAATTTGGTTGAATCACAAAGGACTCTCAACATTCGTGGGTATGCGGATTCTGATTGGGCAGGGGACATTGACAGCAGAAGATCCACTAGTGGATATATTTTCATGGTGAATGGTGTTGCAGTTAGTTGGATGAGCAAGTAGTAGGTTGTAGTCGCTTTGTCCACTACGGAGGCAAAATACATGGCAACTACACACGCTTGTAAGGAAGCAATCTAGTTAAAACGTTTGTGTTCTAACATTTGGTATGATGCAAGGCAGATTACAATTTACTGTGACAATCAGAGTGCCATTTGTTTGGCATGAAATTCTACTTTCCATGCTAGGACGAAACATATTGATGTGCAGTATCACTTTGTATGAGATATGGTGGAGGATGGAAAGGTTTGTTTAGAAAAAGTGGATACTCTAGAAAATGTTGCAGATGCATTAATGAAACCAGTGAGCACAGCCAAGTATAGGTGGTGTGCTAGTTCTATGGGCCTTGGGGCCCATGAATCTTAGTAGTTTCTAAATGCTCTGGAGGGTTCAGTGAGTTCTTCGTCAAGTGGGAGATTGTTGAGAAATTGTGTCTCAAACTCATTGGTATAACCTTGGTTTTGTCTCCTATCAACTCAGAATTCATAAGTGTTAAGTTCATGCTCGTACCGTTGTACCGTTGGATGATTGTGAGAGAGGTGCGGTAGCATAGTATATCGCCATATTGCGGGAGACTTCTTACTGTCTAGCGGTTAGTGCGGTGTACCGCCATATCGTGGGAGCCTTGTGATTGATTGGTGGTCGCGCGGTGATATCGCCATGCCGCAGGACCTTCTAGCAGAGGTGCGGTAGTGCAAGGTGCAGTAGTGCGGTATACCACCATACCGTGAGAGACTTCTTACTGTCTGGCAGTAGTGCGGTGTATTGCCATACTGCGAGAGCCTTGTGACTGACTGGTGGTAGCGTGGTGATACCACCATACCACATGAGCCTTCTAGCAGAGGTGCTGTAGTGCGGTATACTGCCATGCCGTGGGAGCTTGTTGGTTGTCTAGCGGTAGTGCGGTGTGTGGTGAACAAGCGCGGACTTGGTTGACTGCTGAGGTGTACGCCGATTAGTGGAGGATGGTGTTGACTTGGAGATGGCCGTTCGGTGACTGGGAAGTTCGACAGTTGCCCAACAGAGGAAACTGAATTGAACCGTTGGTATAGAGAACGAATTGATCTTGGTTGTTGCTATACATTGCAACGTGTTGTAACTGTTATGGGTTCGATTGGTTTGATGGTCTAATGATCAGTGTGTGTTCGTCATTGTATGCTGTATATGCATTGTAATAGTGAGACATAACGAAGTGATCAGAATTTGTTCTGTACGAGGTTGATCAGGGAAATGTTGCTGTTGTGAGATTAATTATCTGAAAGGAGAGTCTGTAACTTGTATGTAATATGATTACTGTAATACAAGAGATTTTTCTTTGGTGTGGTGGGTTTTTTTCCCGTAAGGGTTTTCCCATGTAAATCTGGTGTTCAATTGTGTATGTGTTTATTTCTCTATTCTATTATTCCTTTCGTGTGCATCATAATGAATTGTAATTGCAAAATTTAAAGGCATATTTGCATTCTTCTCTGAGTTTTGACATTAGGAGAGTTTGTTTTGCACCTTTAGCTTTCCTTACAAAGGTAGGTATGGATAACTTGCCTAACCTTTGTTGTAGGTCTTGATTGTGTGTACGTTCGTCCCTCTTGGGTCTATTCCTCGATTTTAGTTGGCAAAAATCAGTCAAAGACATAGTGACATGAAATTCATCCTCAAATGACTAATACTTATGCAAATAATCCAAGTAACTCTCTCCATCGTTATACTGTCCTCCATTATCTTTTTTAATTTCTTCTCTACTTAAAAATTTAGACATCAAAGGTCTAGTTGTTGATCTAGTAACCAATATTGTGTTGATAGTTCAGTTGTTCCCAGAGTTAATTTCTTCTCCATTGTTGTTTGTATCATCCTTGGGCTACTCCCAAACCTCCATGAGAGGAGTTGCCCTCGACCTTGCTGGGGGCATTGCTCTCGGACCCCCATTGACTCATTTGATTTGCTAGGCACTCTCCAAGTGCAAGCCTGCAAACTATTCTTCCAAGATTAGCTACAAAGTCTTCATCTATAGTATCATCATCAATTTGGAAAGTCTTCCCAAATGTTACTTGATGCTTACCTTTTTTCCTTGTTGTCTAGAAGATGACTTTTTTTTTATGGGGGGACGATGTGGTTAGTGTATAATCCCTATTATTATGTTTCAATAATATGATTTATCCAACTATGTATTAATTGTTTGTCTGCTTTGAGTAGTTATAAGAGTTATTTAGTTGATGGTTGTTTTCCTCTTGGTAACTATCATGTTCTTTAAATAGATTTTTTTATTGTCAAGAAAAGCAGAATGATCTAGTCTAATTGACTCTAATCCTTGGCTGACCAACTTTGGTCTATATGATAACTTCACATGCAAATAAAGATATACTTTTACTCCTTTATCTAGTATGCATTATTAATTTTGTTTGTTGTTTCGAGTATTCATTTTATTAGATAGTAGAGTAAACACTCTTGGCATGACCATTTACACTTAGGTTGCAAAAACTTCACACTTGTCCATATCACTTGTATTACTATCACCTTTGTTTATTAGATAAATTTCATCCTTAATCCCTTCTCCAATTCTTCATCACTCAAGAGAAGTCTCCTTCCTTCACATGTGCTTACACCATCTCCTACTTGTATATAGGGCTTGATAAATGGCTAATACATCATTGAGAAAGGTGGAAAAATCACGGCTGAAGTCATGATATTAATGTTATATATGTGACAACTTGACATATGAACATGATGAAACAAACAAAAAGGATCTTAACATCAATTTTTTTGTATGTGTGCAACATGCTTTGTTCTATTAAGAAGAATATCAATGATCCATCTATTGCAATAACTTCCTTGGTTGATATTGCTCAACTATCAAACTAATTATATACTTGCTTGTATCTTCTTATGATTGATAAGGTGCGATCTTTGTAATAACTTATGGTGGCGTTGGGTGAAAATTATGTAATCACCTTTTCAATAGATTACACTACCTAGATTTCAACCACAGTTATGTGAGATGTAATCTCTCCTCTCAGAAAGGGGAGGTGCCCTTCTTATTGCTAACTGAAACTAAAGTAAAACTAATTAAGTATTCACAAAATGTACACTACAATTACGAGATGGGGGGTGTGTCACATTCATACTTCTCTTTTTTTTTAGAGAATATGTTTTACAATGCTTCACAGTTGATAGTTCGGATTCAATACAACTTTAAACTAAAAAAAAAGTAGTAATTCCAATATCTCTATCTTGTCAAAGCAAAGCTTAGAGATACCAGGGATGATAATAATAAACAATAAAATAAAGATGAAAAGCTCACGAAGGCACAAAGTTGTTCTGTAGCATTTCACTGATGGGTCCTATGAGATGTAATGTTTGTCGTATTAGAAGCACAAAGTCTTCTTAGATACAACAATTCCACGAACAACATGAATAATTACAAGCGCAAAGTTTTGTAGATCATCTACCAATAGTTATGCAAACTAAAATACAAATTTGAATAAAGAGTGTAACACAAAGTCTACACAGATTTATTCAAAGCCCTTAGATCTCACACACTAATCACCACCAATTTGATCAAACCATAAGAGAATTGATTCCAACACAAAGTCTGGTATGCAACTTCCTTCTTTATTGATTAGATTCAGATTTACAAAGTTGAACACAAAGTTTCATACATTTGTTTCAAAATGAGCAGCACTTTGTTGCAACAGATAAAGGATCACAATTACAAAAGAGTCCTCTCTTATTTATAGATGGGAGAGGAGAGCAAACTTAGGAAAATCTTACCTACCTAAAAGACTTATTCAAAAATGTTGTCCATCATTATAGGAAAACATCTATGATTTTACATGTAATTACATTTTGCAAAATGACATGTAAAATGTCAAAATATATTTACATAAAGCATGAAAAATGCTAAAATTGGGCAATCTAATCTAAGGAAAAATTTGGCCTTTTTCAACATCTTTCTCCATAAAAACTTCATGATGACATGCACTTCATCACTCTCTGGCATTGGAGTGTACTTTGGAGATGACGAGGATTCTTGAGATTAACTCCTCCGATGAGATTGAAGACTTTCCGATACCTTTCAAATCTAAAATAAGCTGGAAATCCATCATTTTGTTCATTGAAACTATTGAGAAAGCTTTGTCTTCAAATTCTTCTTGGCGCTAAAAATTAGCGCTTCAACATATTAAAGGACTTGGGTAGTTTCATGTAATAGCGGTAAAAATAGAGCTTTTACATGTCGTATGTAAAAGCGGTGAAAATTAGAGCTTCTACATGTGAAATATGTAAAAGCGGTGAAAAACGAAGCTTTTACGTGTCATATGTAAAAGCGGTGAAAAATAGAGCTTCTACATGTAAAATATGTAAAAGCGGTGAAAAATGGAGCTTTTACATGTCATGTGTAAAAGCGGTGAAAAATAGAGCTACATGTGAAGTATGTAAAAGCAGTGAAAAATGGAGTTTTTACATGTCATATGTAAAAGCGGTGAAAAACAGAGCTTCTACATGTGAAATAAATGTAAAAGCAGTGAAAAACGGAGTTTTTACATGTCATATGTAAAAGCGGTGAAAAACAAAGCTTCTACATGTGAAATAAAAGCGGTGAAAAATAGAGCTTTTACATGTCATATGTAAAAGCGGTGAAAAACTGAGCTTTTACATGTCATATGTAAAAGCGGTGAAAAACAGAGCTTCTATGTGTGAAATATGTAAAAGCGGTGAAAAACATAGCTTCTACATGTGAAATATGTAAAAGCGGTGAAAAAAAGAGCTTGTACATGTGAAATATGTGAAAGCGGTGAAAAACGGAGCTTTTACATGTCATATGTAAAAGCGGTGAAAAAGAGAGCTTGTACATGTGAAATATGTAAAAGCGGTGAAAAACGGAGCTTTACATGTCATATGTAAAAGCGGTGAAAAACAAAGCTTCTACATGTGAAATATGTAAAAGCGGTGAAAAATAGAGCTTCTACATGTGAAATAGATAAAAGCGGTGAAAAATGGAACTTTTACATGTCATATGTAAAAGTGGTGAAAAACAGAGCTTCTACATGTGAAATATGTAAAAGCGGTGAAAAACAGAGCTTTTACGTCATATGTAAAAGCGGTGAAAAGCAAAGCTTCTACATGTGGGAAGGACACTTGAGTGTAAGAGTGGTGAAAAATAGAGCTCCTACATGTGCCAAAAATTTTTCTAACTGTCAAAACTGAATTTTCACAATTTGGTTTAAAATGCGAATTTCGATGAACTAACAAAGGTTAATGCTCAGAATGACTTTTTGAGGATGGGTGACTACACACGATGATCAATGCAATTTGCCTCGGTTTATGTGCTTAGAGTACGTGGGCTACAAAACAGACAAGTTTCATAGGGGTTATCCCTTGAATTGAGCGCGCTAAATTCAAGGATAACAGGTGGTTAGGAAATAAAGGGATTGAATTGTCTACTTATAACGCTTATTTGTGTAGATTGCATGGCTCTTCATATAATCGGAGGGGACAAGTCTAGCATGGTCTACTTGAGATTTAGCTAGGGACTAGGCAAGTTTTGTAAGGTTTAAGTTGCTAGTGATGTGTAGAAGCCTAAGGAGTTTGTTGAAATTAATTCTAGATTTACCAAATCAATGCTTGTAATTTATCTTTTGTGAACCAATAATCTATTCTTAGAGTTAGTGTGCATGTAAATACTAGTTTGTAGTTTTTTACAGCTTGTATTATGTTAATCTCATTTGTCTAATTGTTCATGCTAAGAATAAAAAAATGAAAATTTAAATTTTTGAAGAGTTGTGATTGGTTCTTTGTTTTTGTCAAGTCATGAATGAAGGGTTGAATGCTGATTGCCAGAGCCATGAACCTTTGTGATTGGTCCTCCGAATAAATCAATTTATTTCAAGACAATAACATTTTATAAAGTCCTTTTGTATAGTACTGTTAATAATATATTCTTATAAAGAACATCTTATTGATAGCTTTACTCATGTCTTCTAATACATAAGAATCAATTTATATGGATTACATGGTACAAGATATGTTTGCTTTCTCTTTCAAACTGAATGCATTTTCATTTCATTGTTAAAAGAGCATTATGCCTCAAAACTAAAACCAACCCTTGTTGCAAGCCATTATATGTCAAAGTGAAGTTTCGGCAATGTTTATAAAGGTTTATGTTGCAAACTCCACTCCATTGTTCTGCTGATCTGTTGTACTTGTCATCTTGGTTAACCAATCTAAGAATATTAGAATTTGCATAAATACAATTTTGATTCCACTTATACAGTTACACTGAAAAAAGAAGTTTACCTAGTCTATTGAAAAGGGAGAATGCAGATAAAAAATCACAAAGCTTTCATTCTTGTCTTAGTGCTTTGGCCTCTTTGAGAATTGAATATTTTTATGAAATTGGATCTTTTCCTGCAATACAGGTGTCACAAGCCTTTCTTCGTCTTTTTAAAGGTGCAAATGTGCAGATGCCACTTGAATTTGTGAAAGAGATGCCAAAACCTGCAACAAAGATAAGGCTGGACTTCTCTTCTATTCTTGGTCCGTTGTTTTTCATGTGGGTTATTCAATTACTCTTTCCGGTAAGTATCAATTTGTTGCATTACTTCTGTGTTTGATTAATTAATCATGGTCATGATTTATACCTATCTTTGATACAGGTTCTTATGTAGCCTTGCAAGTTTGACAAAATAGAATTCAGTAATGCTACTCACAATTAGATAACAATCCTTTTGCGTACACACACGAATATAATACAATTGCTCTAAATATAGTTGGCATACGACTTTGTAACTCTAATACATTTATGTGAACTAGAACAGCACAATAGATAACTTTATTTGTGTGGATGTATTAATGCTCAAGCATATAAGGTTATGCTATGGTCAAGTTACATTGTATAGTGGTTCTCTAAACATGCACTATTGGAAAAGTTGTTATGATAATAAGAAATCCTCCTATTTTCAACATCACAGTTCAAAAACTTGGCCTTGGAAAGAACTTTGCAGGCCTAAAATTTTACTCAAGACTCGGCAAAAACTTAGCAAAATTTCTAAATATTAAAAAACATATATATTGAATGATACAATTTCAAAGAAATTTGGGCACTCTAGTGGATCATCTCCATCTATTAGAACAAGTAAGAGTCCTCATTTTCACCAACAAATAAAGCAATTATGGCCAGCTATAACATGTATCGCTCTCTTTCTCAAAAGATACAAGACATGCTTCCTTTCACACAATTCTTGGGTATACTAGATGAGGATGAAGATGAATTGATGTTTTCAAGTCCATATCAGCGGCAGAAAATGAAAGAAATATCAAAAGATAGGAGTGAAACCATTGGGAAAAGTGAAGAGCTTAATGTGCAAGAACAAGGAACGGTAGAAGAATCACTTGTTTGTAGTTCACAGCCTACAAGTGATCACAATGAATGCGAAAATCAGTCATTAGGTGGGAGTCCTAAAAAAAAAAAACTTTGGATCAAGTGGAGATTCATATCACACCATTGAGTCAACATGTTGATCACAAAGTGGAAGAGGTTACAATCATGGATCCGCCCATTGGAGATGTTGAAAACATGACACTAGGGTATGACACCTATTCTGATATTTGCAACAGTAGTTCTAATCATGAGGTAGCATCCATTTCACATGAAGGTAATGATGTTGTTGAGTCTTCCTATGATGGTACTCAAGTTGGGAGTGTTACACATGAGATATATATTGTGGATTCAAGCCACAAAGGTCCTGATTTTGTTCACCATACTATGAAAGATGTTAAAAGGACACAAGGGTTGTGTGATGGGTGGTCACTAAGAGTCAAAAAAGCCAAGATTCTTGCTGCCCAAGCAAGACAACACTTACAAGAGGTCAAAGAAAGATGCAATCTGATAGATAATGCAAGAAGACAAAGAGAAGCACACATTAGATCCTTATTTCTTCCAAAAGGTGAATGTGTGGATGTTGAGTATTGTAATGACCCTGCTCAAATCTGATCTCAAAATGCTGATAAAGGCTCAAGGAATTTCATCAAACACTTTGCATACAAGAGTCATATGACTGATATAACATTTCAAATTGCTTATAATGACACTTTTCTTCACTTAACAATAATGAGAATGTTTGCAAATGACTCTAAATTGGATAACAATGACCTAACATGAATGTGCAACTTATTTTGACAATATTCAATGCATATATGTGACTGAAACTACTTGCAATATGCAACTACAACAACTAGTAATTATGACAAACACTTTGGATGCAACCTAAGATGACATTTATGCACTTACAGCCAAGTGGTATTTTAACTAACACTTGGTATGCAAAATTATAACATTATTTATGCCAAAAAGAGAACCTACAGCCAATTGACATTTTGACAAACAATTGGCATGCAAACTAATAAGCTGATCATGAATGACAATAACATATTCAATTACAATAGTATTGGACCAACAACTTATATCTCCTTCTTTGCAATAAAATGTCTACTACAATGATGCTATAAATTGGCCAAGACTCTTGGCTTACAATTGTTTAACAATAGTGCCAAATCTGATTTTCTGAGTATTCACTTACAGCAGCAACTAAAATGCCTATGATGACAATGCAAACTACTTAGTAAATGCAAGAAGAACCTGGTAATGATGGCGCCCAATGTTGTTGATGAAGAAACAATAAAAATCCAATGTGATAGGCACCTTCCAAGTTCAAATTGAAATACTCAAGCTGCTGCCCCTGTTCTTGCCTGGCAAAAGTTTAGATAATTAATTGCAGCACCAAACGCCCTCCAATTTGCCCTTAAAACGATTGTCTGACGATAGGAATTGAATACAACAATACCCAGAATGATTGGCCTCCTCAATCGAAAGATATGAGCAAAAACATGAGACTCACATAGGCTGATCAACCTCCATGACAGCAGATTATGAAGGTCTGAAAATGCAACTGAAACTTTACAAAATATCACTCCTTAAGATGATGAAATGATAAATCACAGTCAACAATTATTCTCCAAATTGAATCTCCACAAATTTGCTCAATAAAATAATCAATCTCAGCAATACATCAGCTGCTGAAGTAACTTCTCCATCAAATGCAACAATACATCAGCTGTTGCAAGTCAAATACTTTACTCAAAATAAGTACAATAATACATCAGCTATTGTACTCAAATAATTTCCACAATGAAGCACGAATAGAAAGTCTGAAGTAACTTTCTCCCAGCTGCAATAATTCAAGTGATATTTCACACCCTCAAAATTGCTATCAATAGGAAGTTTTCGTTTCCTATGACAATGAAGTAATCTGCAGAAACCCTAGGCTCCACAAGATGAAACAACAACAACAACATCAAATCTGCCTGCCAAGAATGAAGCCCAAGATGTCTATTTATTCTTTTTCCCCAATTTCTCCAGAAGCTTCTAGAATATTATTTTATTTTATTTAAGTGACTTTATATAATATATTTTAAAATCAAGTCACTTTATTAAATTAATTAAATATAAGGTCACCTTATAATTTTTATTTATTTGATAACCTTATAATTAATTAACTTAATACCACTTTTAATTTAATTAAAATAACTAATTAGTCATCCTCATAAAATAATCATTATTTTGGACAACTTAATTAATTAAATTAATTAAATCAAACTACCTCCAAAACGGGGACATTACAGTCCGCCCCTCCTGAAATTGCTTGTCCTCAAGCAATTCACCACCTGGATCCCACAAGAAGAACTGCATAATGTCCCTGTCATCACCAAACAACTCCTGTAACACCAACACTCGCACAATCTGCTGAATCAACTCATTCCCAAAACTGTGATAGCAAATCTAATGCAACCACACGATTGGAAAGCCACCACCTGTTGCTTCCTGTTGTGCCACTCTAATACCCCATGTCTCCAAAACCCTGCAAGTCTCCAAGTCCTGAATCAAATGATAATCATCATGAGAGAGCAATGTAGAAGACCTGCCAAACTCGGAATCATCATTTGAGGTTGAAAACAAATCATATCCGAGCTGACTAGAACACTCCTTATTCCACCCACCTCTCTGTGTCATCAAAGTCATCGTCAAATCCTGAACATGTGGACTAAAATCAAACTGATGAGCACACCTTAAGATGCAATCGAGGTGAAACTCTCCTGACTGAGCTAATGGAATACCAGAATGATCAAGTGTATTCCATCCAATATTGCCATCCTCGGAAGCAACAACATCATCATGGATGCTATCTATTGCCTGGCAAGGTGTTGAATCAATACCAAAACCCAACGTGCAAGTCCTAGAAGGAATCATCTCCTTCTGATTCAACTGACCAATGTTAGCCTGTAGAGTACCAAAGAAGATACTAGTACTCAGAACTCCACTAGCACCTGAATCTGCCACTGACACTAATGTGTCTACACCACCACCTAACACTGCATCTGTATCCTGAGTGTGAACACTAGGTGAACTCATACTGCTATCATCTACAAGTGTCCCGGCTACCCGGAAGGAATGCTCTGAATCCTGAAGTGCTAACTGAGTTCTCACCAAAGAATCCCTAGTGACCATAAGTGCCTAAGAAAGCATATCAACTTCCTCCTCTTTCCTCATCAAGGCATCTAAATAGATCCCAACAAGGTTAAGAAGGTGGTCACGGTCTGAAAGAAGGTGTAAATAACTTGATTTCATCCCTCCCATGCCTTCTTTGATCTCCTGCAAGCTATCATGAGAAGATTCTACCACAACTCCCTTTTGTCTTCTCTCAAGTTGAACCACCCAAAGGTGATTTTCAATCATCTTATGCATCCTGTCATGATGAGATAGAGCTGCCACGATCCCATCCTCATTCACCTTTAGCTGGTTCCTCAAACTGTGTAGACCATGCGGAGTATCTCTAGCTTCAACCTCACATGAAGAAGCCTCTAACTGTGCCTGATATTCTTTTTCCGCAAAGTCCTGAATGCTCTCATGTCGATTTGCAAGTAGGTCAACACCAATTCTATCTGTCAAATCAGCAGTGTCTTGAATAGGTGTCTGAAAACGAGAGGACTCATGTTGCTTCCTGTCCTCATCATCATCTTGCTCAATTGAAACATCGGATGATTGCATGCTATCCTCTTGAAAAGAAGATGAAAGCATAGGTGAAGTATCATTATCCTTACATTGTTCAACTAAACTTCTCAACAACTCATGTGCCATGGGTGACACATCTTGCTCACCTTTCCAAACAGCCCATAGGTCATTTGTCACGAGCTTAGAAATAACATCATCCTCATACAAAACTGAAGACATGATGGATTGCATTGAAGTGAGCACGCTACTAGGATGAACCTCATCGATAACATTCCAAAATATATGAAACATCTTGCGAATGTCATCAACACAATCCATGGATAACATAATGTTTTCAAATCTGAACTTTGCAAATACTTCAAGTAGTTTTACCCTCTTAAAAAAATAAGGGTTTTTGATGTCATCCAAACCTTTGAAACTTGCCACCATGATTTGAAGTACCTCTTTCATAATATGGCTGTCATAAGGATCAATAGGAGCTGTTATCCTCATAATTTCACTAATGCAAGAGACGGCTGCAAGTCTTACCACCTCATCATGATGTCTCATAAGTTGTGGCTTAACCAAGCAATGCACTGCTGGAGACAAAGCTAGTTCCATAATATCAGAATGTGACTGATCAACTATGCATAGGCAAGTCTCTAACTCCTCCAAAGTGCTTAGAAGAACCTCCTTTTGCTGAGATAGATGTTCTAATTTCTTTCCTGTGTTGTAAATTCTTTCTTCCAAATCCCTGTCACTTATTAAAGCCATGCTGGTAGTTGAAACTTGATCTTGAAATAACCCAATTAGGCTGGCAGGAAACCGCTCTGATACCACTGTAATGACTCTGCTCAAATTTGATTGAAAACTTCTGATTTTTGGCCTTGGAAATTACATCAAACACTTTGCATGCAAGGGTCATATGACTGATATAACATTTCAGATTGCTTATAATGACACTTTTCTTCACTTAACAATAATGAGAATGTTTGCAAATGACTCTAAATTGGCTAACAATGACCTAACATGAATGTGCAACTTATTTTGACAATATTCAATGCATATATGTGACTAAAACTACTTGCAATATGCAGCTACAACAACTAGTAATTATGACAAACACTTTGGATGCAACCTAAGATGACATTTATGCACTTACAGCCGAGTGGTATTTTAACTAACACTTGGTATGCAAAATTATAACATTATTTATGCCAAAAAGAGAACCTATAGCCAATTGACATTTTGACAAACAATTGGCATGCAAACTAATAAGCTGATCATGAATGACAATAACATATTCAATTACAATAGTATTGGACCAACAACTTATATCTCCTTCTTTGCAATAAAATGTCTACTACAATGATGCTATAATTTGGCCAAGTCTACTACAATGATGCTATAATTTGGCCAAGACTCTTGGCTTACAATTGTTTGACAATAGTGCCAAATCTGATTTTCTCGAGTATTCACTTTACAAAGAGCAACCAAATGCCTATGATGACAAATGCACCTGAATGACAATAACATATTCAATTACAATAGTATTTGACCAACAACTTATATCTCCTTCTTTGCAATAAAATGTCTACTACAATGATGCTATGAATTGGCCAAGACTCTTGGCTTACAATTGTTTGACAATAGTGCCAAATCTGATTTTCTGAGTATTCACTTACAGCATCAACTAAAATGCCTATGATGACAATGCAAACTACTTAGTAAATGCAAGAAGAACCTGGTAATGATGGCGCCCAATGTTGTTGATGAAGAAATAATAAAAATCCAATGCGATAGGCACCTTCCAAGCTCAAATCGAAATGCTCAAGCTGCTGCCCCTGTTCTTGCCTGGCAAAAGTTTAGATAATTAATTGCAGCACCAAACGCCCTCCAATTTGCCCTTAAAAGGATTGTCTTGACGATAGGAATTGAATACAACAATACCCTAGAATGATTGGCCTCCTCAATCGAAAAATATGAGCAAAAACATGAGACTCACATAGGCTGATCAACCTCCATGACAGCAGATTATGAAGGTCTGAAAATGCAACTGAAACTTTACAAAATATCACTTCTTAAGATGATGAAATGATAAATCACAGTCAGCAGTTATTCTCCAAATTGAATCTCCACAAATTTGCTCAATAAAATAATCAATCTCAGCAATACATCAGCTACTGAAGTAACTTCTCCATCAAATGCAACAATACATCAGCTGTTGCAAGTCAAATACTTTACTCAAAATAAGTACAATA
>VDFB02300673.1:0-24954 GCA_007258455.2 Sequoia sempervirens | reverse complement strand
AAACCTCGGTGGTAGTGAGTCAAAAGGTATGTTAGAATAGGACTAGCTCTACATCGTAAATTTCATCAAAAGTTGCATCGGTGGGGATCTGCTCAAGCAGGGTGCTTATCTATTTGACTTCTTGTCAATATCTTCTGAAATTGGTTATTTTCCTTTTGGACCATCCCCTTTTCTTCAATTGTTGCTTCACAGACTTGCCCATTGATATTTCCAGCTTAAATTCTTGTAGTATTTGATAAAAAGAGAGCCATAGAGGCCGCACATATGGCAGGAGGGATAAGTCACTATGTGTGTCTTTTGCATCCCTCTCTAGATTCCACTTTTTCTCCAAGTATGTCCACAACTCATGCTTTATGGGTAGGAACCCATCTAGATTGTACTTCCATGTATCAGAAATGAGACCCAAGCCAAGATAGACCAGCTTTTTAGTCAAATTTTCTCCTGCCTTTCTCTTTGAGAGCACCACTTTGAATTTACCAAAGGTGAGAGGGGTCAAGTAAAGCTTCTCCTTCTTGCTTTTAGTGTCATAGGCTTTATCCACAATCGATAATAACTGATACATTTCCAAGGAAAGATTTCTATCTTTTAGACACCTAGGCAACCTAAGATACTCTCCTACAAATCCAAGTAGTCTAATGAAATTAAAATCTAACCCATAGAAATAATCAAATCAAGGTCTATGTTCACTCATCTAGGCCAAATTTCCAATAGAAAATATGAGGAGATGGGGTAGCTGAGACAAATCGTGGAGATCAAGGTTTAGGAAATAATCAACAAAGGCATAATAGTCTTGTGTGCTTGAAAGCACATGAGTCCATATTGACACTGGTTTAACTAACCCTTTTGTATCCCAAATGTCTAGTGCCATGTATTTCCCAAAAAACCTAGGGTTTAGATGTAAAATTAAATGTACAAGAAAAGAGGAGTACTTGAATTTGAAGGAATGGTTATACTCTCTTAACTATCTAAGCATCCTCTCGGCAATCACCTCGGCAAAATCATATCGAAGAAAGTCCTTCTGCCTCTTAAGCTTGATGGCCAAACCCATCTAATATATTTCTACCTCGTCATCACAATCCAAGCCATAAATAAAATCTAGCATTGAGAAGACATTTTTCGAATCATCATTGAACTTACTATATGCCAACAAGAAACTAAGCATCACATTGTTCCCCTTGTGGTGCTTCTCAATGTTATAAAAGGCTGATTTGTCTCTTCTCATGGCCCAAAAAATCCCCTAGATTTCTCCTTGAGAAGTAATCTTCCTCTCTATCAAAGGGAATACACAACATATCCCTAATAGCTCTTGCACTAATGGTGATTTTCAATTTTTCACAATTAATGACCCTGGTATTGTTGTCAAGCATTGTTGTGTAGATGTCTACTAGCTTAGGGCAGACATGTGTCTGAGGCAACATATATTGGGACAAGCCATAGTGTTAGAGTTGAACTCCTAGAGACTCTACATATCTAGCTTTCAATCTGGCAACCCTTCTCTAGAGGGCTCCCTCTCGCAGACCCTTAGGTTTTGCATGCAACTTTGGGTCAAAGATATTATCCGCAAAATCTTCAATCAGTTTGGCTTGATGGGGTCACCATGATTTATGAATTTAGTATGGAAAAAGCTTCGCGGTTTAGGCATCTATGCATTAGAAAAAGAAACCTCCTCAAAGACATCAACATAATAGGTTGTAGCTGAATTTTTTTTGATATTTTTTCCAAAAGTTGATGCTTTAGCTACCATTTTTAATGGATTTCAGTGAACCTTTCTAGAACACTACTTGTATACTAGAGAATTTTACCTTTTCTTTGAGAGCTTGATACTTAGAATATTTATCACTTTCTAATGCTCTTTTAATGTTCACCACCTAAAAAATTACTAGAAATAAATGCATGGCCATCATGATTAACCTTTGGAGCATTGCCAACAAGGTGATATGTGTGCATTAAACACCTATTTTTTGGGGAAATGTAAACTCCACTTTGGGAAGGGAATTTAGGTACTTCCCACACACCATTTTTTAAGGACAACATCAAAAAATGGGAGGTGTAATCCAAGAATATGTTTTCATTAATTAAGTAGGAGGTGGCATTAATCGCGATCTCTTCACACAGTAATGCTAGTTAATAAGTGAGAAGGAAAAAAGCCACATCGTAAAAAGAAGCATGCATGGCATTAATTCCAATGCTTGTATTGATCGTCAATATTTTTTGTTGATCCTCCTTCATATGATTTCGTTTATACACTGGATTGCGAACTTGCATTTCTCATTGAAAGAAAAGATTTCTATTTGAAATTTTCTAATTTGTTGTCTCTATAAATTGCCTCACATCTCATCATGAAAAGTACTTCTCATTTTGAAAACTTTCTTCTTGTATCTGAAAGGTATGGGTACTCTAGTTAGGCTCTTGGGTAGGAAGAATAAAGTGGCCTTTATAGGAGATGTTATAGATGAGAGGATTAAGCGGTTCTTGAAAACCAAGAACTACTTAATCATCATTGTGTTTGAGTGGGTGTTGGGCATAGATTTTTTTTTTGATGCAAACCACTATCATGCAAATACATGCATTATCTTGTGGTTCATGGCATTGATGTTGGACTTGAACATCCCCAATCCCTACGTGTTGGAACTATCAAAGACCATGTTCTCAAAACACTATCTAGTAGGTCTGGAAGAGGTTGTTGATGTGGCTATTTTGGGCCTTGGCATCCCTTCATCCATGGACCTCTGGCATCATGTCAACAATGCTAAAATGTTACCATGGCTACCTCTACTCTCTAGTTTTTGGACCATCACACTGGAGTAGCATCACCAGCGAGCAAGGCCAGCTAGCTCCTTCCTTTTCCCTATGAACAATGTCGAGCCGATTTATGGCATGGAGTTGTACACTAACTTTTGTGACCTAATATATCAACCTAGAGGAGTGGTGGTAGAAATTGAAGACTGATCTTCCATTAGTATCCTCAGAACTACTTTATTTTTGGTTGGAATTTCTCTTGCCACATCCTTAGAAAAAAATTTCATGTTTCGTGCTAGCCATGGTCACTGTATTGGAGTTTCATATCATCTAGGCTAATGTTTCTATCATTTTTTGGTTGTTTGAAAAAAAAAATTAATCCTTGCACAAAGCTTCTCTTGGTTCTTTTTGTTTCAAAAAATAGACCTAAGCTCCTAAAAACTATATGTAAATGATATCATATAAATATAATATAGTTTTTCTCCTTTCTGTATCATTGTCTCTCACAAAAATAGCGCATTTTACAAAATTTTATACATATGCTACATAAAGTATAAAATTTACAAAGAAAACATATCATGGGATTTTTAATTAAAAAAACTTCAAATGGATACCATTTACTGGTATTCCCATAGCATTTTTTTCCACGTCTTCTAGTTTATAAGCATTTCTTTCTTTGCATCTTGAAATGCAAAATGGCCTTTTCCACAAGGATTCAAATTTAGCATGTTGCCCAGGTTTGGCAATGCGTTCATCATACTTCAAGACTAGGTTACTCTCTTTGAAAACAAGGTCAAAGGTCTTTTTATCGAACCATCTCTTGACCACTTGTTGGTGGTTGATCATGGCATTGAATGCCTTTTCCCCTTGCTTCCTAAAGGCTTAGCAGCTCAACTAGCCTTACTTCTATTCCATCGTTTTCCTTGACCTCTAAAGACTTTATAGTTGTAATTCCAAAATTTCTATAAAGATGGGAAAAACCACCTCTTTTTCGTACACCAATTCATAATGGGAAGCCTTTAGAATTTTTTTTGGAGTGGTGTGTCTACCCATAAGGCCGCACATAGGTGTTTGTGCCACTCCCTTTGATGTTCTAAACCAATTCACTTGATCAATCAGATCAAATTCTTATTTGTGGACTCTACGAGTCTATTCCCCTGTGGATAATAATTTGATGAAATCTTAAGGTAGACTTTGTGCTCAAGGGTGAATTTCAATATCCCAATCCCTACAAAGGCTCGTGCATTATCGGAGATGAGGATTTTGGGTGATCCGAACTTTGCTATTAGTTCGCCCAAAATATTGATGATTTCGGCTTGGGTAGGATTTTTAAGAGGGGCCACCTCTATACATCTTGTGAATTAATTTGTCACTGTCAATATCCACTTGTTTCTTGAGCTGGAGATGGGATTGATCATCCTAATGAAGTCTAAGCCCCATTGCATGAAGGGTTCTTCTACCACAATTGGGTGTAATGGCATGGAAAAATTCTTTCACTTGCTGACAAATAATTGGCATTATGAGCATTTTCTTACTAGGTCATGACATTTTGAAAATAACGTGGGCCAATAATAACCTATCTGCATGATCTTTAAAGCAGTAGTTTTTGCAGAGAAATTTTTGACTTCTAGGCTACTGTAAAATTCACCCAAAACTCTTTCAGCTTGCACTTTTTCTATGCAACAAAGGATGCCATTGAAATTAATTTCAAAAGGAGTCCCTTAATCAGTACATAACCAATGCCTTGTATCCTGTAATACCTCCTTTTTTGTGTGGGTGATCCCACAATACTTGTTTACAATTTTTGGCCAAACTGGGCATTGAACTAAATTTTTTTAAAAAAATATTCACTTTCAGGCACCTATAGCGGCTAAATTGTGAGGAATTTGAAGATGATGCAAACTAGTGATTTGTGACAATTTTTCTTGTAGATTCTAAATATTTTTTTTTCAAAATTTTTAGAATCAGATTGCACTTCTTTTTCCATCTCCTTCAAAAACTAGTTTTAACAGTTAACACCATTTTTAAAGAGTGGTGTTACTGGCTAACACATAACTTTTTTTCTATGAAGGATATAATTCTATTTTTTTTTAATTTATATTTGTAACTATGATATCTATTGCATGGAATTAGTTTCATAGCATTTCATTGAATATTTTTTTCTTAATTAAGTTTCAAAGTCAAACCAATTACAATTTAGACATGATTTACTTGCCAAAACATAACTTTTTTTGTGTGTATCAAAATTCATTTTTTCTTCTTTTGTTAGATCAAGGACATCAATATCTAATGCACTAATGTTTTTCAATTTTTTTGATAATCTGCTATTTTTCCACATGTGCAGAATAGAGAGCTAGATTTTTGGTGAAAAACCTACATTCAGAAATAAAAAATAAATATAATAATAAAATTGAATTTATTTAAAATTATACTTTTTGGGAAGCTTATAATAAGGAATACATACTTACAAAAAATAAATTTTAAATGAATTTATTTGATCCCCCAAAAAGTAAATCAAAAGTGCTTTTTTATCAACAGTTTGATAGGTGTAAAGGAGACTCCGTTAAATGTATGGTCTAAAACTATCGGGGTTCTATACAAGGGGGTTTGATCTAAGGTGGTTTGATCAAACCCTCTTCAATTGGAATTCTATTGCATGGAATTGGTTTCATAGCATTTCATTGAATATTTTTTTCTTAATTAAGTTTCAAAGTCAAACCAGTTACAATTTAGACATGATTTACTTGCCAAAACATAACTTTTTTTGTGTGTATCAAAATTCAATTTTTCTTCTTTTGTTGGATCAGGGACATCAATATCTAATGCACTAATATTTTTTAATTTTTTTGATAATCTGTTATTTTTCCACATGTGCAGAACAAAGAACTTGATTTTTGGTGAAAAACCTTCATTCACAAGAAATAAAAAATAAATATAATAATAAAATTGAATTTATTTAAAATTATACTTTTTGGGAAGCTTATAATAAGGAATAAATGCTTACAAAAAATAAATTTTAAATGAATTTATTTGATTCCTCAAAAATTAAATCAAAAGTGTTTTTTTATCAATAGTTTGATAGGTGTAAAGGAGACTCCGTTAAAGGTATGGTTTAAAACTAGTGGGGTTCTATCCAAGGGGGTTTGATCTAAGGTGGTTTGATCAAACCCTCTTCAATTGGAATCCTTTAGATAGTAATTTTCAAGGCTTAAATCATTATTTTTTCTAAAAATATGTGATTTCAACAAAAATCAGGATCTCCCATAAATTGTAAACAAGTATTGTGGGATCACCCATGTAGGAGTGTTGGTCAAATACCTAGTGGTTTGCATGAAACTTATTCTATCATTCACCCAAGACTCTTCAAACTCAAACTAATTTTTAAAGGCCTAATCCGCTTCTTTAGTTTTCATTAGGGAACCGAGCTCTTTAGCGAGATATTCGCACATGCCTCTTCCCCTGACTAGCTTCATGGGTTGGACCTCGATATCATATTTCAGGATCTTGGTGATCCATTTGCACCTTTTGTAAGTAATTTCCCCTTCCATGATGTATTCCCTTACACTAGGGTGAACAACAAGGACCGTGATCTTGCTTGTTGAAACTGGGTGTTTGAATTTTTTTAGACTCTTCACAACCTGAATGCCTATTTCTCCACAAAATTATATTTGGTCCCATACCCCTTTAGAGTCCCTAAATGGAAGGAAATGGGGTGTTCTTCACTTCCTCCATTATCCTTGTGTGCCAAGACGACAACAATATTGTGCTTGCCACTGTAAACATATACAATAAAATCTTTTGAAAAATTCAGGTTTACTAACATCAAAGCTATAGAAATAGCTAGCTTTATATTTTTTAAATCATTTTTTATTTCTCGAGTCCATTTAAAAGCCAAGCCCTTTTTCAACATTAATGTAACAGGTCTTGAAATTCTTGAAAAATCCAAAATAAACTTGCTAATAAAATTAATCTTCCCTAAGAATGATTGGACTCCCTTTTGATTGACCGGTAGCGGTAATTCTTTTATAGATTTTATCCTTTCAGGATCAATAGCTATTCCTTCTTTAAATACCACAAAGCCAAGTAACTTGCCTTGTGGTACCCTGAAAACATGTTTTTTGGGATTTAAAGAAATATCAAATTATTGGCACCTCTAGAAGACTTTCTCCACATGATCAAAATGGTCGCCCTTGAATTTTGAGAATATAGTTAATTCATATAGATAAATAAGGATGATCTCATTGATCAAATCCTTAAATGTGACATCCATCATGCACTGGAAAGTGGCCCCTACATTGACAGGTCGAATGGCATTTTTGCATAGATGAACATTCCCCATTTGGTGGTGAACATCATTTTATGTTGGAGGTCACCTTTTACATTGACCTGGTTGTAACCCCAAAATCCATCAAGTAAAGAAAAATTTTTGACCCCGCCATAGTCTGCAAGATTTGTTCCATTGAAGGAAGAGGATAATGATCCTTTAGAGAGGCTTTGTTTAGGTCTATGAAATCCACACAAAGTTGGATATCGCCATTTTTTTTGGACCAAAACTAGATTAGATACCTAGGTAGAATGCTTGATTGGGTATATGATTCTGGACCCGGTTAATCTTTTCAGCTCTTGTTCCATCAAGGCCTCCACTTTTAGATTAATTTGCCTCTATTTCTACTAGATTGGTTTAGCCCATTCAATCAAGTTGACAGTGTGTTGGATTAGATTAGGGTCATAAACCTTCAAATTTTCATAAGTCCATGTTATGAATCTGTCGTATTTGGCACATAGAGACCTTAACCTTTCCTTATCTTTCAATAGAACATTCTTTCCAACCTTGAGCTTTTTGTTATTCTCAACATCGAGATTTGCATAATCTTCTTTGTCAATGACAAACCGATGCTTACTGTTCCTCACATCCTCACAATCAAAGAGGTTTTCTAGCATAATCAAACCTCTCAAGAGCTTATTTCTCTTTATCTAAATCATTTTCTCTCTAAATGTCTTTTCACATTTCCGTTGAAGTTGCTCGGTAAATTCACCCAACTGTCGAATGAACGTGGTGATATCGGCATCATTTTAAAAAACCTACTAGTTCTGATCATTTTTAGGATTAGATGGTCAGACTATGACCCACAACACATGTTGGTTCATTGTTAGATCGAAGGTTGGCTTGAATTACGAGCCAACTGAGGCCATCCTATCCACAGTGGTATTTTGCAATCTCGAGACTACTTGGATATTGAGAGATTTGAACCCTTTTATTAATTCCCATACCCTATGTCAGTATGATCACATTCTTACATTCTTTCTAACCACTTGTTCCCTGACATATTTTACCACGAGCTTTGAATCTCCAAACACTTATATCCTTTTAGCACTCATTTTTTTGCCAATTTTAATCCATTAACAAGCATTTTTACTTTGCGTCATTATTTGTGCATGGAAATTGGAATTGAAAAGCTCTAAGAGTTTTAGATCCCATAGGAGATATAAGGTGGATCCCTGCCTCCAAGCCAATCATACATCTGGAAACATCAAAGTGTAAATCCCATAACCCGAGTTCATCTTTTGTGTGGTTGCCTGAATCCTTTTTCTCCTTGAGCACCTTCAGAATGGCTTGGTCTTTGTCAAGAATCACATATGTACCTTAACCAATGGCATGAAACTTCCAAAAGGGTTAGAATCTATAAATTGATATAGTAAGACCTCTTCTTCTAGACTCTGATCACCCATGGCCTCCTCATCTTCTAGCATTTCAATATAGTACATCTCTCCCTTAGAGATAGATGTGTGCACAAATTCAAAGCGCATTACCACATCTTCTGCAATATGCTCAAGATGCAACAATTCAGATAATATTTTCATCTTCATGCCATGCTTGATTCTCAATATTGGGTGAGACCAATTGAGAGCTAGTTATCCTCTGATCTTAGTTATGAAATCTCTTGATAGGAACATCTTGAAGATGAGGGGAATGCCAATTATGACCACTTCTTGGGTGACCACCTGACTTGGATAGGAATATAGGGTGAAGGGGAGACTTCTAATTTGTCCTATGGAAAAAACCTTCTTTCCATCTAATTGCACAATTCCCTTATCAAGGGGTTCATATTTCATATTCAGGTAATCGACCACCAGTTTAGGCATTACTATGGTACTAGCACCTAAATCTATCATGTTGTTATGCAATAATTTTTATCCCACAATGAGAGTTAATAAAAAGGGGGTGGATTTTTGTTTGCATACCTCTTTTCCATCTTCTTTCTCCCTAGTATTCATGTATGTTATTGCTTTTGAAGACTAAGGCTCTTGATTAGGTACTTTTTCCCTTTCTTGGTTGCGCACTAGGACCTCAACTGGTTGTGAAGGTTGCTCCTCTTTCCTTAGAGAATCCTATAATAAGATATTTTTCTCCAAGATAGCCAAAATGTCCCATAAGGATACATTTTCTAGCGCTTTCTTTAGTTGTTCCACCACATTGAGTAACCTAATCAAGGGTACCTTAGGTTTTGGAGTTACCTCCCTAGGTTTTAAAATTGGTTGATTCATCATAGGTGAGTTAATTGATTTTTCCAAGACTCTTTGTTGGGTCTGTAACTATTGCACCTTTAGTTGTGTCCATGGTTGTCGTTGCACCTACAGTGCTTGGGGTACATACTCCCTAGTGAGTCTTTGTTTTGAGCATGTGTTGTAGTTTGACTAAACCTATAAGGCTCCTATTGTCAAAAAATCATTTGCAAACACTGAGTCTTCTCCCTCCATCCAAATGAAAAGCACTTGGTTAGGGGAGATATCTGTCTCTTTTTCCAAGGACATACCTTACATCTAAGCACCAAGTCTGGCATTTTTGATCCCAAGAGATTAATAACTTCCTACATTTGAAGGGATGCCTTAGATCCTTTGTTCCACCCCAATCTATTGGAGATTTCCCCTTAGGAAGTTTTGAGGCATGTGGGTGTCATTACATGGAAAGTACCAAGCATTTATGTCTTCCCTAAGATTTTTCTATCCTTGGACTAAGACATTTCTTGTGCTAGAATTAATGGTGTGGAGTGGAGTAGTTACCGAGACTATATGGTCTAATGACTATGGCTGGTTGTTCCCTCTCAGAGCTCCTTGATATGAATTATGCTGGAAGGATAGTCTTCATCCTTAGTAATTTTGAGGGGGAGGCTTCAGAGGTGCCGCTTCTTGGTGTTTATGTTCATGAGCTCATTCAAAATAGTCCTCAAATTTTTTTTTGATATCATTCATCTTTGTGGCTAGCAAAGAAGAGCACAATGTGCTCACTTGTGTATTGGGGTATACATACATTGATGGTAGGGGTGTAGCAAACATACTGGGGGTTGCTTCCATCTGCATTCTACAAGATATTTCCATAAAAATTAGCATTGGCAATCATGATAGGAGCTTCCCAACATCAATCAAACTATTTTTTGCTCTCATGGCCAAATCATATTCATCAGGAAGAATTTTGCCTCTAAGCAAATGTACCACAATCATAATATCCAAATTGAAGGCTTTAATTAAAACATGATTGTCGTTGTTGGTGGGGGTCTAGCCGATATGGGAATCCTTTGCAAGGTTTTGTGGAACCTAGTATTAAATGTTGATAATTGGATTGCATCAAATGGTTGTCATTGATGTTATCACAATACCAAATGTATGAGGAATTTACTGAAAGCTATTCCCTATCAAAGATGTTCTTTATCAGTGATCTTGTGTGATGGTTTTTGGGTTTGGATTCTACCGCAAGACAAGCTATGACTCTAATATGTTACCTATGTCATTATGATTCACTCAAATAGCTATAATTAGGATCTTGAGAAGTTTTTTGTTGGTAGCAGTAAGTTATCAATGACAAAGTTAAACTTTATACACTATAGTTGTTTCTCTGCTTGGTACATCTGTGTGGGAGACTCTGCACCTTCTTATGAAGAACATTCAGATGCTATGGCTCCTATGGTTATCTCTTTGATAGTAGTATGATGAGAATCTGATGTTACATTGTATTTGAAAGATGTTTGACCGTTCAAGAAGCTTTTTTGTTTGGGTCCCAGTCTTGGCTAACTTAGTGTATACAATACATTATGGAGACTAGTTATGTTTTATGGATGTTAGCTGACTTGCTATAATTTACTACATGGATAGAATGTTTAAATTATATATGGTGCCAACAAAGAGAGTTTTGATTATTTTGTTTTCATCTAATTAGGCCGATCTAATTGATGAATAAGATATACTTGTATATATAAGATGTTTTGAAGTAAATTATTAGCGAGTGTGAAGTGTGAGTGCGAAAAGGATTAAGGGGTATGTGAAGATTTGAACCTAAATGCTTTATTAGTTGTGGATTAGTTGAGCGACTGTTGCACTTGAGGCAATACTTCATATTCTGGGCTTCATTTGGAATAGAATTCTACGCAAGGAAGGTGTACTCCATTAGTTCATACTTTTGGCAGTGATCCATAACTTTTATATTTTGGTAGTAAGCCATCTTTTATATCTTAGGGTTGTAGCCTTGTGGATAGTGAGTCTAGATAGTGAGTCCTTCTATTGGCAGTGAGCCTTAAGAGGTAGTGAGCACTTTGTAATCAGTTTTGATATTCTCTATATTGTGAGTTAATCCTCATCATGGTTTTTTCCTCATTGGATTTTCCATGTAAATTTGGTGTTATTGTGTTTATGTACTGGATTTGAGTTTCTACATTTGCATTTAATGTTTAATCATTTAAGAAGTGTTAAGATTTTTTTTTCTGGTAAATGATTTAAGGGTTTAATTTGGGGATAATTGATCCATTCCCCTCTCAGTTGTCTAGTTCAACAATTGGTATGAAAGCCTAGTCTTTTGGAATGAGTTTAATAACTCAAGGGAGATCTTGGTAGGTTGAATAAAATGGCAAAGTGATCTGAATTGGATGAAGAATTAAGAACAAAGACTACAGAGTCTAAAAATGAAGATTTGAAAGAAAATGTCAAGCAAGAAGATGAATGCATTCAAAAAATAAGGAATTAGATCCAGAAGTTCAAGTTGAAACATAAAGAAGTTGACTAATAAATAAAGGAAGCAAAGGAGATTGTTGAGAATCTAAGAATGAAACTTGAAGAAAGAAAAAGGGTGGAAGAGAATCTGAAATTGGAAATTGAACAAAGAAATATAGAGGAAGGATGCTTGAAAGAGATTATCAATTAGAGGAGAAAAATTTGTGATAAGCTTGAACAAGTAGTAACCCTAAGAGCTGATCTGGACAAAGCGAAAGCTCATGAAGAAAGGTTCAAGATAAGTTATACAATGCTTGATGAGTTGATTTCATCTCATAAACCTACAAAGGATAAAGGTGGTCTAGGACTTGAAGAAGGAAAAGGATCAAATACTAAACCATTTTTCAACAAAATGGACAATCAAAGGAAATTTCAAGGCAATACTTATCAAAACAAGAACTAAAGGAACAATACCAGAAGGATTCCCATCTGACAACCTAATGCTCAAAGGTACCCATATTTTAATGGTTTTTTTTTCTCATGCAATAAATTTGGACATAGAGCAATAGAATGTAGAAGTAGGATGAACCAGAATAGAATGAGTCAAAATGTTGGGTTCTTTTCCGGATAATGTTATCTTTGCAACAAGTTTGGACATAGAGATACCGAATGTAGAAGCCAAATGATGATGAAAAGGTTTAATACTAGTAGAAGGACTCAATCTTTTCAAGGCTATTGTTACACATGCAATATCTTTGGCAACAAGGCTAATCATTGCAAGTCAAGGATAAATGAAAATTCATTCGATCAAGGATATGTTGTGTGCTACACTTGCAAAAAACCAAGACATGTCTCAAAATTTTGTAGGAGCAAAGTTGGGAAGAAAACTAATCTGGAACAGAAGATCAAACCTGTGAACAAGGTAGATCCCGAAAAGTAAGGAGAGAGTTGGGAAAAAATTGGAGGAAGAAGGAAGTACATGAGAACAAGGATGAATCAAATAACCATGTATCTGCATTCGATGCAAATACCTCTCCCAAGAACCAAACCCAGTAGTGGTTTTAGTGGGAGCAGTAATAGAAAAATCTAACAAGCCCCCCAATATATGAGGTATCATACGATGACACAAGGATAAGTGATGTGAATCTTTATTTTGAAGGCATTGGAGAAAATTATGGATCTCTTCTTGGTTTACAGTGTATCTCGTAAAGTAGTTGGCAACTTAAAAGATGAAAAGCAATAAATGCAAAATTAGGGAAAAATCGGATGAATCCAAGAAAAGCACCATGACTTGGAGGAAAAGGAAGATTGTGGAAATGAGTTTATTGTACCAGGTTTTGATATAAAGACTTCATCATCTGAAAATTGATTCAACAACTTCAATTGTGGGGAAGGTACTGACAAAGTAAAGTATTGATGATGATGTCATAAGCAATAAATTACTTTTTGCGATGAACCCTAAAAGTGACAAGTTAAATAAGGAAGTTGAGTGGTCATTCTTTTTCACATTGTGAATTGAACGAGCTAAGGGGTAAAGTGTAGCTGAGAGATAAAGAGTTAGGGTTGTTGGCAATAAAAAGTACGAAGAACAAAGCTAATACAATGGAGTCAAAGGAAATGGTGGTATTTCATCCGTGTAGTGAAAAATTGCAAAAATTAAGTTATAGATCGATGAATTTAACCATGAAAAGATTCAAAATTTCAAAGGTTCATTTTTTAGTTGAGCAAATACAAAAGGTCAAGAGTCTAGGGCACAAGGGTTTAGACATTTGGAGCGAATTTCCATACTTTTTGGATGTAGACACTATTCGATTTGTCCTAAGTAGAATTCAAGGTGATCAAATGATCTTAGAAAAACCCTATGGGATTAGAAAGGAAGCAATTGCAGCAATTACAGAGTTATGTAATGATGAACCGTTCCAGTAAAGAATTCAATGAAGAACAAAGAGGTCAAATCCCTAATGGGAGTGACAAGAGACCAAAGGGAACTTCAAATTCATATTATAGTGGACCTTGTAATAAGGTATGTGGCATATGGAATTTCATATAAGATTTATTTTAGAAATAAGGAAGGCTCTACTTCAGCAATTATTGTTTACATTGCACATCAAATGGTTGAAAAGAATGAGGATTTCGACTTGTCTGAGTTATTGAGGAATCAATTAATGGAGAACATTACTATGACAAAGAATGAAAATCACCCTTTTCATTTTGGATCTTTGGTTATATGTTTGATGATGTATTTTCTAAAGTTGTTACCATTGAAAGAGAATGTTGTGTGGAAGTTAGTTGTACTAGTTGGGAAGCAAGTCTATCGGTACCTAGAATGTCTAGCAGAGAAGGAAAAGATTTGTAAAGAATAATTTGCAAAAAAAAAAAATGCATGGAGCTTTGGTATGGTTTCCAGTCCAGTTGGTACGTCAAAGGTAGGATCTTCCTCTGGAAAGAGGAAATCAAGAAGATTCATTTCAAGTTCCTCTTTGGAAATAAAGAATCTGAAGAAAAAGGAGAAGAAAGAAGAAAAGGAAGTAAAGATAACAAAGGCATTTGATCTGGTATCAATGAATGATTATGAAGAAGATTTTACTAAAGAGAAGGTGTTGAAGACTCTTGTGCGATATGATGGGCTAAAGAAGATTAGATATGTTTGGTTGTTCCGACCAACATATGAACAAGATGAAATCATAGACGCCTTGGTTGTTTATATAATTCATAATGATATTTATCTAAGTGAATTGATAAATGATTTACTAGAATTATTGATCAAGCAGATTGAAGATAGACTAAAGGTACTATCACCTAGGGAAATAGAAGAAAAAGATGAGATTCAGTTGGTTATGGAAGAAAGATGTGGAAATGCATAGAAGATATTGAATGAGAGCATAAATGAATTGAAGACATACATCAAAGGCGTAAACAATGTGTATAAGTATTGTCTTTGGTGGCCTACTACTATTGGAAACTATAGAGAAAAAATTGATCCTATTGAGCTTGAGATGGATTCTACTGGAAAAACATATAATATCCTTAATGACAGGGATGGAGCACAAAAGAAAAGGATCAACTCCTTACAATCTAGACTTGTAGACATTCTGGTATAGAGGGATAGTATTGTGAAGGAATTTTGGAAAGTCAAAGAGATAATTGAATTGAGATTGGAACAACTTTATGGTCTCCTAGTGGAAGTTGAGAAAAATGTACAAAATATCACTATCCCAGATACTCTTCTGGAAATAATTGAGTTGATAGTTATGAACAATAGTGTTTGTGTAAACATCATATTGGCAGTGGATTCCTAGAAGACATTTCTTCTAAAATTAAAAGAAAAATACGAAGAGATATTTTAGGAGAAGAAGGATTGAGGTAAAGAACCATTTTTTATATCATTTTTTTTAAGACTATTTTTTTGTAGAAAATTTTGGAGTAAGGGGGAGATAAATCTTCCTTCTTTTCCATTGATTTCAAAGGGGGAGAGAGAACATGTGAAAAGAATGGAAATCATTACAGCTCATTAAAAGGGGAGAACTACAAAGGATTTTGTTGTTGGATTTTCACATCTTGTGTTGCCATCAATGACAAAGGGGGAGATTGTTGGAAATTGGATTGCATCAAATGGTTGTCATTGATGTCAACACAATACCAAGTGTAGGAGATGTTTACCGGAAGCTTTTCCCTATCAAATATGTTCTTTATCAGTGAACCGATGCACTAGTTTTTGGGTTTGAATTCTACCGCAAGACAAGTTATGACTCTGATATCTTAACCATGTCATTATGATTCACTCAGATAGCTATAATCGAGATCTTGAGAAGTTTTATGTTGGGAGCAGTAAGTTATCAATGATAGAGTTTAACTCTATACACTACAGTTGTTTCTCTGCTTAGTATATCTATGTGGGAGACTCTGAACCTTCTTATGAAGAACATTTGGATGCTATTGTTCCTATGGTTATCTATCTGATGGTAGTATGATGAGAATTTGATGTTACATGGTATTCAGAAGTTGTTTGACTATTTGAAGCTTTTTTTAGGTCCCAATCTTGGCTGACTTAGTGTATACAATACATTATGGAGACTAGTTATGTTTTATGGATGTTAGACGACTTGGTCTAATGTACTACATGGATAAAATGTTTAAATTATATATGGTGCCGACAAAGAGAGTTTTGATTATTTTGTTTTCATCTAATTAGGCCAACCAAATTGATGAATAAGATATACTTGTATAAATAAGATGTTTTGAAGTGAATGATTAGTGAGTGTGAAGTGTGAGTGCGAAAGGGATTAAGGGGTATGTGAAAATCCAAGCCTAAATGCTTTATCAGTTGTCGATTAGTTGAGTGACTGATGTGTGAGGCAGTACTTCATATTCTAAGCTTCATTTGCAACTGAATTCTTCACAAGGAAGGTGAATTCCATCAATTCATACTTTTGGCAGTGAGCCATAACTTAAATTATATTCTAGCAGTAAGCCATCTTTTGTATCTCCAAGTTGTAGCCCTATGGATAGTGAGTCCTTCTATTGGTAGTGAGCCTCAGGCAGTGAGCCTTTTGTAATCGGTTTTGATATTCTCTATATTGTGAGTTAATCCTCATCATGGTTTTTCTCTCATTGGGTTTTCCATGTAAATCTAGTGTTATTGTGTTTATGTGTTCTATTTGAGTTTTTGCATTGGAATTTAATGTTTAATCATTTAAGAAGTGTTAAGGTTTTTTTCTGGTAAATGATTTAAGGGTTTAATTTAGTAACAACTGATTCACCATAACCCCCCTCTCAGTTGTCCAGTTCAACATTAAATATGTCATGGCCTCCTGAGGCACTCTTTTGATTGTTATTAATTGTTGTAATAAAGATGAGTGATCTCCTTTTTCTAAAAAATGCTTGAAGATTTTTTCTTCGAGTTCATCCCAAGAGTGGATGGAATTAGAAGTTAGAAACATGTACCAGTCTTGAGCCTTTCCTTTAAAGGATGCAACCAATAATCTAAGGGATACATTCTGCTCCATGATGTTTTGATCATGTAAACATCTACCACATCTTGGAGATGTTGTGATGGTGTTTTAAAATCTTCACCTCTAAACTTTGGAATTGCTTTGAGAGCATTAATGGGGATAGTAGTCCATACATTTGGAGTGGTAGGAGGAACCAATGGACTACCACTATCCCATTTCACAAAATTCCTTGGGGGTTTTTGAATCATGGTGAACAGATCTCTATGAACACAAAAAAATAGGTATTCTAATTTGAAAGGATATGTCGGCTGATGGACTAGATAGAGCTCTAGATTTGGGGCTTGTACTCTTGACTCTATTTCTCCTAATAGGTGATACAAAACTTGTAATACATCTTCTTTAACGAGAAAAAGATCAAGGTAATTGGGAGTATTGAAAGCTACCTCTAAAAGATGCCCTTGTTTGGATCTTGAGCATGAGTTTGTTGACTCCTCATGTAACCTCCTTTATCGGTCAGATTTTAATGCCTCTTCAAGGATGGGTATCAAATTATGTGAAAGATCTTTAGGTCCCACTAGACATGCTAGAAAAAGAACTATTGATCATAAAAGCTTGTGCTTCTCTAAACAACCTTATGGGAAATTTAGTGAATGGGGGCCCTAATGTGCTTCACTAAATAACCTCTACGATTTTTAAAGAAGCTAGCTCTTCCTTTTGGTTTAGGAAAAGGGGAAGGAAATGCAAAAAATAAAACTTAACTAAGGTGATGCAACAAAAAGATTTTACAACATTTCAAAAACCTAACAGGTTCTTAATTCTATTAAAATAAACACATAATGCCACGAAATCTTCATTGTTTAAATGAGAATGAACAACTAAGGCCTATATGAGCATAGAGAAGTCTTTTGAATTCTTTCGCAAGAAGCGCCCATTAAATTTTGATAGAATATATAGTAAATCTGAAATCAAATATGATGCTTCAAACCCTTATAGAACTATTTCCCCCCAAATAGCATTGTATGAGATCTAACACAATTTTAACGAGAAATGAAAGAGTATAAAAACATGGTCCACTTCATTCTAGGTCTGAGTAGAGAAAATAAAATCTAGGACTAAGAATTAATTATCAAGACTATATCTGAAAGATAAATATAATACAAAGCATGAATATGTGTGAACAAAGAATAAAAATGTAAGATAAAGGCCATATAGGCATAGTCTAATACATCCCTTTCTTTTCATTACTTGGTTTGGAAAACAATACAAAAAGATGCTAAGGTTGGATAACTAATTCAAATAGTTATCTTGAAAATCAATTACAAAACAAATACAAGACAACAAAGATTTGCAAGAAAATCATCCACTTCCTAGGTCTTTCTCTATCTCTTATTTGAACTAGTTTGAGAAGCTTTGGAAATTCCCTTTTATAAGATAAGGGAAGCAAATAAGCAAAAATCACTCTTTATTGCCTAAACGAAAAAACCCTAATAGGTGGCAACAACATGTTGCCCCAAAACCCTAACAAGGATCAGATCATATTAGAGAAATTTGGGAGATAAAATTTGAGTTGCTTCATCTAGTGATCAGTGTAACCACCTATTAATCTAGAAATCTAGGGACTGCTAAAATCTTCTGTGCCAAAGAAAAATTATGACGTCATGAAAACTCTAAATGGAAAAAATATAATCTGATCATTCACAAGGAACAATGGCATCATCAAGTGGATACTAACATCGAGGATTTCTTGAAAAAGGAAAAAAACATCAACACTTGGAAATGTTGTTTGAATATGCCATTCCAAACACTGCAGAACCATGCTTGACAAAATTCGAGCCATGTGGCACAATGACAGGCATTTCTTAAAACTCCATCAAGCTACTTGGTGAAAAACCCCATGGAGTAGCCATGTGTCTCACTCTGTGTTTTATAGTGATGCGATAACAAAAAGTTGTGCAGCCACTACGTGGCACAATTGCATGCTTTTTAGAAAAAATAACCTCGTGACCCTTACAAAAGTGCACCAACAAGACATATGGTTGAGTTGACAACAAAGATCAAAAACATGGTAACAATAGAAAAATTTTGGGGTTGAAAAGACAAGATAACATATTAAAATATTTAGAGTGAATAAAAGCTCCACATCCTTTAAAAAAGAGGAAGAATAATATGGGGTATCCTATGAATATGATTCCTTGGCTTGCTCATTAAACTTAAAATCCTTTTATTTCTATTTCTTTTCATTGCTATTTGAAGCCTTCAAATCTCTAGTCTATGGTGATGCAATAAGAGCATTTGATTTGGAAGAATTTAATGAGCCCATTTATACCAACTTTATCTACTCCATAGTGAGTGATGTAGAAAAATCATATTTAGTGAAGGCATAATGAATCTAGAACCAAGTGCATCTCATGTGGCATAAAATTTAGAAATAAAAACTAAATAATTAGGACCAAGCTTGGCAAGGATGGAAAGAATCAACTAAGTGTCCTCTTTCTTAATACCACACTATGTCAATTGCAATCTGAGAGACTTGGGTTTGGTGAAGAAGTCTTGAATGCTATTAAAATTTCAAGGATTCAAGTTGATAAGCTCATTATCCAACTAAAATACTCTCATAGTATCCTACTTCCTAAATAAGGACTCTGATTGAGTCCACATTTGATTAGGTGCGATGTAAGATTCAACATGAAAGAGAAGATCAAGAGACATAGACATGCATAATGTCTCAAAATCCTATACACCCCTATTAAACCACTTTCTCTTCTTAGCAGCAGCTTGAGGTTCAAGTTATGTACCCATGGTTACTCTATATAACCCTGATTTCTTCAAATCTATCTACATTTGTGATTTCCAACCATAGTAGTTGTATGGAGTGAGCGAAAAAATATGTATTGTATCCATGATGAGAAATTATAGTAATGAACTGATACAACATAGTAAACCCCCTCAATGCAAAATATCCCCTTTGATCCTAAAAAATTAACATGTCTGCACATTTTATAAGAAAATAACAAAAAAAATTAATGTATCTAACTGAAATAACAAATACCTAGTTAATTTTATAGAAAATATCCTTGAGATTTGTGCGGAGGATTGAATTAGTTATCTAGTGTTGCTTGAATCATGAAAATCTAATAATTGAGTCAAAAGTTATGCGCTTTTGAGCGAAAAAAAACTAGATCTGACTTCATAGGCCTATATAATAAATTAAAAGAAAAATATAGAAAATTTACCTGTACCCTTGGATCAAGATCAAGACCACCTTGCAATGATATAAAGTTTACGAAAAACGGAGATCAAATGCCTGATTTATACTCAATTTATTGAGACTTTCCCAATCTACCCTGTAGAGTGACTTGAGGGCTAAAAAGGTTGGCCCTTGGGCTTATCAGTGCCCAATTGCTAACCATTGGGGGTTGGTGTTTGGGTCCTAGCCCTTGGTCACCCACATGACTGGGGTTGGTCACCAAGTATTGGGTAGGCCATAGAGAGGTGGCACATCTAGCAGGGCAAGGTGACAACATAGCGGGGTAGAGTTGAGCGAGAAGCTTGGGATATTTAAGGACTATTCCAAAAGGATACCACCGGCGTCAGCTACTGCACATGTAGTATGGTGCTACAAAACTAAAATTTGATTGATTTTTTTAAAATTTGATCGCAACAAAAAATCATCAATTTTTTTAAAACCATTTAAGAAGTTTTTATGCCTATGCAAGCCAAATTACAAGATATAATTACATGGTTTGTACAATGTATGGATTCTATACTACTGCATATACTGAAACCCTAGATTTTTTTGCCCTTATTTTTTTTAGATTTTTGCGAAATGACAATTGATCTTTAGGTTTTTGCCATTCTAAATGAAATAGCAAGGTTCATTTTGCTCCAAGACACACCATTTTTTCTCAAGGCTAGACCCCTCAAATTTTGAATAGGAGGCTACATATCTAAAGCTCTAATACCATGTTAGAGTTGATGATTGAACCCCACAGCTCCCAAAAGTCACCTGCAAGCAATTATCCTATCACAAAAGAGAGATCTAAGTAACATGATATGCTCTCAACAACTTGAGAAATTGTATTGATGTAATAACCTAAATGAATAATTACAATGAAAGGTGAATGCAAAGAAGAAAAGCCTAGATGAGGGTTTGATTAGATTGAGACAAGTGTCATCATCTAATGCAATGAGACAACATGTACTAAATATAGCTTAATCAAATATAAAAAAGTAACTCCTAAGTTTAGCTTAAGTAATTTAAGTAAAAACCTGTATCTAAAAATTAATTAATGATTAAGTGATGACCTATTTACTCCAACATATCCAACTCATCAAGAGTGGAGTAGTGATTCTACAAAAACTCATATTAAGAGAAACTACCCAACTGAATGTTGAAAATTTTCATCCTTATCTTTTCTACAACAAATTCTTCTTCTAGATACCCTAGTGGAATGTGAAACTAATGTAGGTCCATGAGTGAGGAAGGAGAAAAACCAATAGTCTCTAGACAAGAAGTTAACATAGACATCAATTGTAATGTTATAAAAAAGTTACACCAAGTGGAAGGCTCACCTTTTGAGAGAGCCACCTCTTTCCTAGGCTTGTTCTAAGGGCTTGAAGACACACTAGCTTTCTACTTAACAACTAGATTTCTAATGTTTAATTGAAGGTTTGGCTTGAGCTTCATGATTATTGAGGGTTTGATTATTTTTATAGTTTCTAATTATAGTCCACCCTTCATAATTTTTAAAATGGGGGGCCTCAATAGGTTGAGTAGAAGGTTTATTGTAGTGTGAGACCAAATGATAATATCTAATATTATAATTGGAGGATTGACACTAAAAGCAAGAGTTTGGAAAATTGAGATAAAGGACATGGGAATGATGCAAATGACCAATTTGAATATCCACAATGTCTTTTGAATATTTAGAGAGGTCAACCTCAACACAAACACACTTTTGTGAATGACCCAAGAAAAACTTATCATGCTCAACACAAATAACCCTACCTTACAAGTCAACAATTATGGTTAAGAAATTTTAACAAAATAAAGGCAACGGGCTAGGAATTATATCTGGATTGGCACACAAAGGATCTTTTCATCATAAATTGGAAAGTCTTGAGTCCAAGGTTGAAAAATCAAAAGAGTTGTAGAGACATACCAAAGGCCATGCTCAAGAATGGCCTTTGCATGACTAGCTTCAACAAAACAAAAAAGAACAAAACCCTTAGTGAAATTTTAGATAGCATCAAAACAAACCCCATGTGGGACCCAATTCTTGTCGATCCACTCACTTAACATGTTTTAAGGGGATTTCTCCGAAAAAAAGTCTATTAAAGTAAAATATTCAAGCTAGTTACATGCACTATCACTCCGGGATGAATAGCACCACATCTTTAAGAGAATTAGAACTCATGCCTCATGAAACATCTTGCAAACAAATTTATGAGATTGCTTGTTTAGAGTAACCATCATCTAAAGCCACAAAACCGTCAACACCGACAAATAATGTTAGATTGATAAAAAAAAAAAAAAAAAATTTAAAGAAAAGTTCACACCAAATACCATGGAATGATAGTTTACCTACTCCAAGAGTACAATATGACATAAATACAATGGCATGAGACATATAAAAATAAAAACCCTAACAAAACTCAAAAATAAAATAAAAATAAAAAAATCTCAATCCTCATAAGAGCATCTTCTATATTATATTAAAACAAAAACCCTAACAAAACTCAAAAATAAAAAAATAAATTAAATCTCAATCTGATAAGAGTATCTTCCATATCATTTGTCAGTATAAACATTTTTCAACCAATAGATAAACAATGGCACCCAAAGTGATTCGTCGGTTATTGCAGGCCAAATCTTGGCAGTTATTGCAGTCCTTATCTTGCGGACGTGCCCTTCGAATATTTCGAAGATCTCGAATCTAAAGAACAATTTTTAAAGATGGGAACGTGTTGGTGACGCATTGACTGTTGTGCACAAAAATGGTTGCTGCATCTCTGTAACACTTAGCTACTCTCTAGCTTTAGATAAATACATTTAGCCATAATCTACACCGACGCTCCATGTCTCGTCTGAGCTATTTTTAAGCGGTTTTCTATATTCTTAGAGGTTTTATACTGATAATTAGGAGGTATTTTCAAGAGTCTGTCAAATTTTGATATTGCTATCTACTGTGTAGTTTTATGAGTCAAACTTATTGATTCATGTTCATGAGTAGTGGTTCACAAGCACCCATCTTTCATATATAGTGAATGGTCCACTTAGCACTCATTACATGTAGGTGATGCTCACAGAGGTGAAGCACTGGGTCTTTCCCGGAGACCACCCATCCCAATACTACTCCAACTCAAACGCACTTAACCACAAGATTTTATATTGTTTAAAATATTTCACAAACTAAACACATTTCATTACAACCAAGAAAAAGACCTTTAAATGAACTGGGATTTGAAGTTTTTGATATTCGAAAATTGAAGTAAAAAATCACTTACTAAGTGCCTTCATGTAAGGTTGTCGAATCCAATTCTAACAGAAATAAAACTTCCCCGTGTGAAATTATTTCCTATTCAGCCAAGAGTTGAAAATCCCAATACTACTCCAAAAATGCACTAAACCACAAGATTTTATACTATTTAAAATATTTCACAAACGAAACACATTTCATTACAACCAAGAAAAAGACCTTTGAACGAGCTGGGATTTGAAGTTTTTGATATTTGAAAATTGAAGTAAAAAATCACTTACTACGTGTCTCCATGTAAGGTTGTCGAATCCAATTCTAACAGAAAGAAAACTTCCCTGTGTGAAATTATTTCCTACTCAGCCAAGAGTCGAAAATCCCAATACTACTCCAACTCAAATGCACTTAACCACAAGATTTTATACTGTTTAAAATATTTCACAAACTAAACAAATTTCATTACAACCAAGAAAAAGACCTTTGAACGAGCTGGGATTTGAAATTTTTGATATTCGAAAATTGAAGTAAAAAATCACTTACTACATGCCTCCATGTAAGACTGTCAAATCCAATTCTAACAGAAAGAAAACTTCCCCGTGTGAAATTATTTCCTATTCATCCAAGAGTCTTAAAAATGGTGGCAGCATCTCCTTCAACTCCAGCTCAGCAGCTAGAGTCAATAATGAATCCTGGCCGTCAATCAAGCACTCAATCAAATCTTATAGATTAATGTTATACTGTATATGTAGATGGAGAGGGCGACTGCTGAGTGCTTGTCAGTCAAAGGTTGATGGTTTGAATCCTGTTTTTCTGGAGTCTCCTTCACTTTGGTTACATTATATTACAGTCAATCAGATAATAAAAAATTGTAACCGATTTCCTATAGTTATAAAATTATACATGGTCAAATCTCATAAAACTTTGAGGAACGGAAAATATAAAAAACTAAGAGAAATTTCTGAATTTTAAACCCGAAGACAGGCCCTACTAAACCTTGGGTTAGATAAGAGTGGCGAAGAGAGAAGCATCAAGGATGAGGTTAATACACGGGTTTAAAAGTTTTGGGTTTGTTACTCAATATTTTATGCTCTGCACTTGTTAATGCACTGGTTTGAAGACATAATGTCTTTTGAGGGAGAAGAAACGATGCCTCTTTTGCACGCAGTAATCGTCTCATTTCCTGCACAAGGCCATGTCAATCCAATGATGAATCTTGCGGAGCTGCTGGCCATGCGAGGCTTTTTCATAACCTTTGTTACTACTGAATGGATGGATCAGCGCCTCTTAAAAGCAGCTTCCAAAGATGCAGCTGCACGTGACCGTGAGATTCAAGAAAGGGGCTTCAAATTTCGGTTCTTAACCATCCCAGACGGCTTACCGCCTGAACATGGCCGAACTTCGGAGATTGGTGAGCTTTTCCTTGCGCTCCAAAGTTTGGGGCCTGCTTTGGAAAGTGTGTTAACTGCTGCAACAGATAAATCTGCACCGCCAATCACTTGCGTTGTTTCGGATAGCTTTTTCTCCTGCACAGCAGACGTAGCTAAAAAGCTTGGGGTGCCCAGAGTTCTCTTCTGGACTACCTGTACTGCATATGCCCTTATTCAGACAAACGCTAACTTTCTTCTTTCTCAAGGCCTTATTCCTCTGAAAGGTACTTCTCTTATAATCGCATCTTACTTTCTGTTATTTTCTGGTGCACAGCAGGTGTTAAAAGGAAATTAAATTTTAGTTAATCAATTTGAGGTAACTAGAACTTAGCGTAACTGTAAATTCTTCTGTGGAAGATCCATATAGTGTTTATATTATTC
>VDFB02300672.1:0-23612 GCA_007258455.2 Sequoia sempervirens | reverse complement strand
GGGAAGAAGTTGGTGAGCTCACCGATAAGCTTAAATCTACAAAGCTTACTTTGGAAAGTTCCCAAGAGGAACTTTAGAGGAAAGTGGTAAAGTCTATGAGTCTCAAAAGTTTAGGGAAAGAAACAAGGATGACAAATAGGTAATGGAGGAGTTATATTGCATCTAGGAGGGGCATGATTTGACACATTCAAATAGTTGGAGTTTGGACCAACAAAAGGATTGATCTAATTTCAAAATTGAAGATAATTTTCAGATTGTTGATGATCATATATTTATGATGGATGTTGATTTGACCCATGACAATCCTTTATCTGAGTTGGAGCTAACAAATTTTAGTGATCGAATTAGAGTTGATTGTAGGATTCGGGACCTAGGTGCAGTTTCTTGCTATGAGATGTCTCAAGATTGGAGTAAAGGATCAACCTTCACTATTAGTTTTGTTACCAACTTTCTAATCAGTTTGTGCATGTCTCTAGATCATGATTTGCAAATGAGTTGGATGGACTCTTTAGCCCTAAAATAGAACAATTCTTAGGCAAGGTTGGTTGGTAGAGATATTTTGACTATAGGGGATGATCCTGTTGTTACTACCATATACGAATCTCCTATGTTTTTAGTTGGACTTTAGTTTGGTGATTTCTACCCTTACATCATTTGGTTTGTTATGGAGATATTATTTCACGAGTAGATTTTTGTTGAGCATTGGCATAATTTTAGGCAATTGGTTGTAAGTATTTTCCTAGACTCGATTCATTCTTTTGTTGATTCCACCTTGGTGAGAGATGGTCATTATAGTTACTTCGTGGAGGTGACATGTATGATTAAATATGTTAGTTTAATGATTGCTTTGGTTTGGTTATTTTGGTGCGTCTGGAGCCTTCCATTTGACTTTGGGAGGTTAAGTGTTGATGCTATGGTTCAAGATGGTGATAGAAGAAGCATTTCTTGGTTGGCAGATTTTTGAGACATGGTTGTGATTGACTTGCCTCATACTTGTGACAAGGATGATGAGTATTATGTCTTATGGTTGATCAAGGTGACTTATATTTTTCCCAAGATCGTGAGTGATGGTGAGTTAGCTGATGTATTCTTCTTTGAGTTACTTTAGCAAGGTATGTTCCATGGCAATGGTTCCAATCCTCTCAGTAATTTCAGTTGTGGGTTATATGGTGTCTTCTTTTTGGTATTCTAGGAGAGAAGAGTTTAGTTTGAATGTGGTAGATTGTTAGTGGCACATTATCAATAGGGTGTTCAAGACAAATGGTTGTAATTAGGGGAGTATTGTCATACCATTCTCCATCATATGTTATTTGGTATGTCACCATTTCAGTATCTCTATAGTTATGATGCCCTCTTGTTTGTTGAGTTGTTATTTCACATAGTAGAGTCTCTACAACAAGTGATTGTCCAACAAAGTTAGGAGATCTTGAGGTCATTCAAAGATAATTTAGATTTTGCACAAGATCAATAAAAATTGTATGTAGATAGGAAAAGAATGGAGAGATTCTTTGGGATTGGTGTTTTCTTTGGTGTGCATTCTAATATTTAGATTGGAGATTTCTTTGGGTTGCAGCCATATAATCAAAGTTTACTGAAGAAAGGTAGAGTGGGAAGGCTCAATGGACCTCATAAAGCCATTAGGGAGGATGAATAGGTAGTTGTTGAGTTAGATGTGCCACCAGATTGCAATATACATAATATATTTCATGTTTCATGTCTCTTGAGATTAGTGGGACAACAAATTGTAATCTCCTTTGAAATACCACCATTATATGATGAGAGGAAACAAAATTTGACACCTGAAAGAGTTACATAACAAGAGAGGAGAAGCTAAGGAACAAAGGTACCATCAAGCACTTAAGAAAATTTGAAGATGCAACATGGGAAATGACAAAAGATCACAACCAAGTCATCATTGCTTGAGGACAAGAAATCTTTGGGAGGGAGGACTTGTAATGTCCCCTTTTCCAAAATTAACACTTACTATTTATAGTAAGTATAGCTATCCAAATATAGTAAATTAGGATTGTTGGTTGACCAGGGAATTAATATCTTTTTTGATGATGGGATTAAATAAAAATAATATTAAATTATCAAATGGAAATTTTAACTATTTATCACCTATACTTGGGCATGTTTTTTTGTTGGAGCATGTTTTGGCTAAAAAAACAAATTTAATTGCTTATGACAAAAAATGTCATAAAAGCAAATCTTTTAGAAAATGGTTGATTTTTGGAGACCAATTGGGAAAAAGGAGTTAAAAATAATGGCATGCAAGATTATTTCCATTTTGGTGTGGATTTTTGGCTTCCAACTTTTCCTTTTGCATGTGGTTTGTATTAAAGGAAAAAAAATAAAAATTCATTGATTTTGCTAATGTTGTTTGCTATTCTTTTGAGGCTACGAAACCAAGGAAGGAAGAACTAAAAGGCTAATAAAAACAAGGATTCAAAGGCTTGAAGGCAATGGTTCTGATGGTCTCCAGGATCATATTCATATAGAGTCTGACATTGTGCTTCATAAATCTCAATTTAGAGTATTTCTTTCAATATTTGCAGGTGTAGTTTGAGAATAAGTGAGTTGTGTGTTTCAATTTTTTATTGTTGTGTGTTGTATCATATATCTTTGTATTAGTGACATATTTTTATGTAATATTATTTTTCATATTATCAAAGTTTGGTTTGATAAGTTGTGTTGAGTTTGGCATCCGTTTGGTGCACATTTTGGCTTGCATTTGTGAGGTTTCTTTATGTATTTTGTTGTAGCTGTAGTTTGTTGTTAGTTGTTGTTTATGAAAGTAAATATGATGCATTTCCATGGTATTTTTATTTATATATCATCACATTTCAGTTGAATTCCTTTTGGTGTTGGAATTGTCCATTTTGGTGAAGTTAATTTCATACCCAATTTCACTGATTTTATGTAATTTGCAAATTTGAGTTGGGTTATTGTTATTTTTTCAAATTTGATATAATTTTCTAGCAAGGGAAATTACAGTAAATCAAGGAGGTGAGTGTGGATCAAGAAGGATCAATGGTTGAGGATTCATGAGAGTTCAAAATATCCCTTATTTCATGGAAATAGGTTGGAGATATTTTGAATTGGAGGGAAGAATTAGAATTTGAAAATGGAATAATTCTTTGGGAATATTCTTTGTGCAAGTTGGAGAGTTGGAGGAAAATTAGTCAATTAAACAATTATGTAAATCATTTAATTGTGAGGATGAGGGGAATTAATATTTTTAATTAAATAATTGGGAAATATTTAATCAAGAGGGATTATTAGTATGAATTAATCAAATAACCTTAATTATTCAATTAATAGAATAAAGTGAATTTAACTAAATAGTTGGATATTATTTAATTAAATAGAAGAATTAGGGTGAAAATGAGAAAAATGATGTTAATATGTGAAATCAAGATGTGTGATATGGTTAGGACATTTTTAGGTGTCTACATTTTGCCCCTCTTTGAAGCAATGTACCTGTTGTGTTGTTTCAAAGACTTGATGCTGCTCGAAAAAAATTAAAAATTCCCCTGATTTTACTTGATGCCCCACTATTCCCTTGCTGATGAAGGAATGCTGGTGTGCTACCCCCTTGAGAGATTGGCTTGAAAAATTGATTTTTGGGTCGTTATCATGACAAGGTGATGGGAGTAATTCTACTAAGAAGAGGACAAAAAAAAGCCCTAAGAAGCCTCAATACTGATCAAGACTGATAAACAAGGCTAGAAAAATGAGTTACAAGGTGAAACCCTCAATTTTTTATAGGCATATATGTTCATTTGGGTGAATTTCAACCTTATTTGCACACTTAGCTTTGTGAGTTCAGATAGCTCTTGAGAGATTCTAAGTTTAGATCATGCAGAGACACTGACACTATGGCACACGTTGTTCGAGCCATATACCATGCAAACTAGGTCCATGAGTTCCAATGGCTAGCCGGCTCAGGATCCCTGACACGTACTACTTTAATTTTTGCTTTTGCACATTTTGAAATAGCTAAATGTAGGCTAGAAGTTAGAAAAACAAATTCGTTGCACTTTGGTGTGACACTTCTTTAACCCGATGACATGCCTATGCAACCCGACATGATACCTTTGTCAAAAGCGTTAGGGATTTGCATTTGTGTGTGGCTTTAGAAATAGGGCGATGCCTATGCAATAAGGTCATGCATTTGTAAATTTAGGTTTGACGCCTTTGCAAAAAGGTGAGGCATTTGAAAAACCTTAACAATGAGGCACCTTTGTAAAAGTGTGACACCTTTGGTTTTTAGACATTTAGACTGATTCTTTTGCAAAAAATTTAGAAAATTGACGTCATGAGCATTATGCTTGCAGGCTATCCTACACCCTATACTTTCTTGGGAGTGGAGACCACATATTTTAGAGAGGATCACCATCTTTTCACACATTGAGATCAAGTTCCTCCATGTTGTCTATTCCATATTGCTTATATGTCTGAGATTTTAGCGCATCTTGCTCTTATTGCTGTTGTTGTCGAGCATTGGCACTCAAAGACTTAATCTTTCTATTTTTTGACTGGGGAGGCCACCATTACCTTTGAGGACGTGTGGCAGATTCTACATGTTTCGATCCATGGAGAATGAGTGGTTTATGAGCCATACTTAGATTTGAGGCTCTAAAGTGAGTTTTGATGGACAAGTAGATTCAACTCGAGGAGGGATAGGTGGACCTGGGAGAGTATGTTGGCCTCGTTAGCAACATTACTATTATGGTGGTTGAACTAATCATGCAACCATTGATTCCATACCGATGATCTCAAAGGTTTAGCCCTAGATGGGGAGGGTCCTAGAGAGGATGGAGAATGGAGTTCACTTTGCTTGGGGTCTCTACATCTTGACCCACTCATATTATGACATGCATCAAATCATGTATAGGGTTGCAACTAGCTTATCGACAGGTGCTACTCTACTTCACATTTGGGCATGGGAACACATCGCAGTGCTCAAACTTGCTTGTGACTTATGTTGGGAGCCTATGGATCCATATCTTTTTCAGATATGAGGGTATGCTGACTCACCACCATATGGGAGAGCTACCCTACCAGTGACGGGTTATAGATGATATGGAAAAGTTCACATGGAGACCATGGGTAGATGTAAAGGATTAAAATTATGACGTAGAGCATCTCCCTTATTGTCGACAGACTTGGTGGCTCATCGGTTGCACCCCACACATTATAGAGAGGTATCTACAAGATAGAGTGATGAGATAGTTTGGGGAGAGATAGATAGTATCGAGGGATGATTACTAGGTTGTGTTTGCCTGCATAGTCAGAGAGATAACTGAGTGGGGGGTCATGCCAATTGTTCATATAGTCATAGAAAATTTTGACAACCTTGTTTCGGTTCCATGGGCCTATTCGGATGGCAAGGAGGATCACGAGACCACCATGGAGTATGATACTTGGTTCACCACACATAGACCTATCAAGTTCACAAATCTAAATGGGGGGATGCAGGTAGTAGACGATGCAGGGATGAGGCCGACAAAGACATAAGATTGAGGCAGAGGAACCTTGAGTAGAGGATCAAGTATAGGATCAAGGACCACAGGGTCCACCATATGGACCACCACCACAACAATAGGTGACAGTTGTTGTAGGTGCTCAGTATTTGGGACTTCAGACTACACTATGGGCGATGAACCAACATGCCAAGAGCATGATGATTTTTGAGTTGGGCGAGATTAGGAATGCTAGGAGCATGATAATTTTTGGTAGTTAGAGGGATGGTCTCTCTAGATAGCTAGCATAGGTGCAGACAAAGAGGGACCAACTTAGGGTTGATCAAGATCAGGCCTAATCTAAGCGGGATGCAAAGATGGCTCAATGTCAACATACCGAGTTATAGCTAGCTCGGGACACTACATGGAGGCAGCAACTAGAGGCTATGACACAGGCACAGGGGTAAGTGATTTTGCTTGCTCAATATACATAGGCCATCAGTGAGGCCACATATTATTGGACCTTGTATCGTATGGTTGTGCCAACACATAGGCGACGACCTAATTATTCATATAGGAGTGCCACATGGGTCCTAGTAGATTAGAGGGATCAGTGGGTAGACCCTCGTAGGATCCATTAGAGGGAAAATAGTGATAGCCTATGGGGCCTCCACCAAAGCAGCCTCCTTCTGGTCAAGAGGATCAGGGGAGCTTAGAGTAGCCTAACTTGTACATAGATTTTTTTTGTATCCATATGTTTGATGTAGACAAATTTCATGATGTATACACATTCATTGGCTATGGATAGCCTCATGTATATTTTGATGTATGTCATACACATTTGATATGTATCGTGAAATTATACATATATATAATGATTAATTATTATGCGACCATGCTATGGTGTTATTGTATTTTTATGATCTTTTATGATGTATGATATATGATTATACCATGATGTACGCCATGATTATGGATGCAAACATATGTATGTATGTCATTTCATATTTCAATGGTGTCATGATGGAAATCTATTTATTATGCTTATGATGTGATATGCATGTTGCTAATGATATGTGGATGTAGGATGTATGAGATGAATGATATGATCATAATTTCTTTTATATTTTCATAATAACTATATTATGAATATACAGGATGGATGTTGATGAGATATGCTGACAGTTTATGGATGCAACGTGGATGCATTATTTTTTGTTATCATGATACTCTGATGGGATTGTTAGTACAAATAGAATAATGAGATGCTAGAATATAATAAAATGATGTTGATCAAGATGCCAATAAACCTATGATTATTCTGAGACTTTATTGAATATGTGATGAGATAGGACAAACGATTTTGTTTTTGCTTTTTAGATTATGCCACATAACATAGAGCAATCCTTATTTGATGTAGCAAGTAGACACAATGCATCAAGGTATGAAGAACTAGGATGATGTATCTATTGCATGGATTTTGAATTTACAAAAAGATAGGAATATCCTTGTTCATACCTGACATACAAACACCTTGTTTAATCATGTGAGAGAATTAAGCCATTGAAGTAAGGAGACCAATACACAAAATATATGAAGAACTTGATATGCACTAGACATTATATTACTCAAGACTATCCTTGCACACACAAGGCAAGTATTTGCCAAGGCTATATTGAAAGAACATCCAACAAACATAGCAGATGAAAGTAATAAAAATGCCCCATTACGTACCCCTCTAGACATACCAATATATTTAAAATCAAGGCAATTTCAAGTGAGTGATGTAAATGAGACAAAGATAAAACCAAAAGAAAAGACCAAGATAAAAAAATACTAATGCCATCACATCTCTTTCCAAAGAGAGTTGTTCTACTTTGATATCCAAAATGATGTCTATTGTAGGAAATATGTATCCGTTTAGACATTCATTATATATTTATTTGTTTAAAATGTTTAGGCTGTTGATATGAAGGTTAACCGATATGTTTGACAATGATCAATACTTATGATTTTGCGTGAAAGTTTGTGTTTCGCTAAGTGTACTTGTTTTTATTTGTTTTACCAAAGGTGAGGGTGATGATAAGTTTATTATGTATGATAGTTTATTATGGATGAGATGAAACGAAATGGATGAATGTTTAATTTCTTTTCCAATGTTTCATCTTTTTGACTTTTTTGAGGATATTCTAAGGTTGTTTTTGGAATTTTATGTTTTCTAAGTTGTTTTTGGCATTTTCTGAATGTTATTTGAATGTTTTTTAGGTTTTGAACATGTTAGGACTGAGAGAATAGGACCTAAGGGGAAAAACCTATGCCTCAAGTGCTCATTGGAGATGGCATTGCCTACGTGAATGCGTAGGGGCTTCATAGTTAGATTATTTGGACTTAGATTAGCACGTCTTTCAATAGATAATGATGTTTTTAGGATTTTGACATTTTGTGGATGTTTTAAGTTTTTTGATGTTATTTGGATGTTTAGGGTTTTAAATATATAAATATTTTTGAGGATTTTGAACATTTTTTGGATGTTAAGGGTTTTTGGATGTTTTTGGAGATTTTCAACTATATAAATATTTTTGGAGATTTCAAGTTTTAACGACTTAGGTTATAAACATGAATCTATGTGGATGACTAGGTGTAGGAAGATGTCCCCACTCATGTGTTTAAATTACTTCAAAATAGGCAGGACAAATTGACCTTAGGATAATCCCAAGTAATACTGATAGGGATAGATACTTGTTGAACACCAAGCAATGATAGGGATGGAGATGGATGAACAAAAGATGGATGTGTGGATGAATGAAATTTTTATTATGAATGGATGGAATGAAACCTTGAGTTTTTGGACAAAGTTTGCTTTGGATAAAATCTCTTGTTTAAGATGTGTTTAGGGATGATCCTTGCTTGTACTAGATAAATAAGACAAATAAGTCCAAGATAAGGAGGGTGATAATGAGATTCATAAACTTTTGGAATAGACTAATGAATCCAAAGAAAAACTCACAATGTTTTGACACTAATTCAACCAAGCACTTGAAAGAAGACATTTTTCAAGTAAAAAGCTAAACTAGGAGATGATGATAGATATTTGAAGCAAAAAGTGAGCTATGTCAATTTATAGGTTGTTTGTTTTGAATGGATTGGTTTGTTGTTTAAAATGGGGTTGAATTGATCTGCTAATGACTAAAGATGTTTAGACTAGTTCAAATGGAAGTAGTGGTCCATGATATGGAGATGAAAAATATGGAGTTTGTGGCTATTTTGAATGATTAGGACAACTACAGGTTTATTCTACATGAATTTCAAGTTTTATAATGTTTGTTGTTCAAAATTCAAGATCTACAAAAATCTAGGGTTCTCTATTTTTTACTGATAGTCTAAGGCGTCAAAATACCTGCAAAGGCGTCAAGATGCAAAAAAAGCATCACACTGTTGAATCAAAGGTGTTGAGATGTATAACTCCAATTTTACTTTGAAATAAAGGTGTCGAGATGTATAAAGGCACTAAGATGCAAAAAAAGGCATTGTTTTGATAAAAAACAAAAGTGTCAATTTGCATACAAAGGCATTGCACTACAACAATCAAAAGTGACACTTTTTCTCAGAGGTTGAATTTTTGCAAGTTTGACCTAGGATTTTGATTATTTTGAAGTCTGTTTTGTGTTTAATTGTTCTGGTAGGTGATAGAAAATAACAAACATGTAGGACTAACTCAATTGGATGTTTGGAAGATTTTTGTGTGTCTTCCTCAACAAGACAACGCTAATTCGTATCATGCAGGTAGATTTAAAATAAAGACACACCATAGATACACATCCTAATTTAGTGGTAGATTGAGATTATGAGCTTAGAGTAGGCCCGCTCATAGAATACAATTCAATGAATGGGTGACTAGAGTATGCCAAGATCATGTACCACCTTGACACCTCTCACCTTGAAAGGAAAGTATCTTAGTCAAGAAATATATTTCACCTCAACAAAGGTTAGTAGATAGCGAGTAACTTCACACATTGATACTTGTAAATTGCACCACTTTAAGTTGATAGTTTACAAATGGCTCTCAGGCTTCTACATTTTACAAGTTCATAGTAGGGGTCTCTTGTGAATAGAGAACTCATCCATTGTGCCCGATTCAAGAGGGGCCTCCTCTCTACTCATCACCTCCTTGTCTCAGTGGACTGAGGGTCATGGGGCTTGGCTTGAAGGATGCTAGCTATTCCATGGGATACAACTTTTGTTCTCCCCCCTTGATATAGCCCTTCAAGAAATGTGCTTGAGATCATAACTTATGGTGACGAGGCCCCCAAGCAAGTCTCCTACTTTGAAATAAATAAAAATAGCGTTGCTTTTTGTCCCCAAGATTGTTCTTAGGAGTTGCGAGGGGAGAGCATACGCAACACTATACCTCAAGGTGTATAAACAAATTGCAAATGAATGATGTTTATGATTTCTAAGATCACACTAGGTGCGAGGAAAGAGCATACACACACATCTAATTACCAAACATGCCATAGAATTTTTTTTAAGTGCACCAAGGATTCAAATATGTGATTCAATTTTAAAAACACCAAATTCAAATGTGCAAGTTGTTGGTAAATTTTTAATCCCAAATTGAAGTGTGCTAGTTGTTGGTTCAATTTTAATCACCAAATCAAACATGAAAGCTGTAATGTTTTTTTTAAATGCACTAGGAGAAAATTAAATTTGTATTGTTCATTTTACTTGCACCAATTGAAATATGAGATTAATTTTATGTGCACCCAATGTAAATGTGAAATTCCTAGATTAAGTCAAAACCTATAACACAAACATTAGTAGATTCTTGCATCCTTTTTGTAACATACCCAAAGTTTAACCTATTGATTTCACCTAAGTTTTAACTCACAATATGAAAATATCAAGTTCACAAATACATGGAAATAAATTTTTCCTTTTCAATAACTCATTTTCATATTTGAAATAAACACATTCCAAATTATATTGCATTACATAATCCCAAGTAACAAATTCATATTTCATATACATTTTCCAAATAGATTCAAGATCATAATTACACATCATAGCTTACAAGAGCTTAATGGTACAAGAGTATATTGATCAATATGTCTGCAACTGGAACACACATCTTCATCTTCTTCTATTTCACAAGTCTTAACTACCAACTGCATGAGGGAGAGCATCACCCAAGTGCTTTGTCTAACCACAAACTTAAGTGTTCCCTCGCACATCTTCCTAACTGGTAAGATGTCCCTACCCTTCAACGAAGAGTTTGGTATGGAAACCCTCTAATATAATGCCTACCTGAGCATGGTGTTGTGTCCTACATAACTAGTTCTGCCATATAGTGGATACCCACCTACATACATGACACTCCCTACTAGCTATGTAATCCTGACTTGCAATGAACCGACAAAGTGTACGTAGTGGCATCTACACTTACTTTGTCCAAATATTATCATATATATAATAAATAAATCCACTTTCTATGAAGTGGTCTCGTATATTCACCCATCCCCTCACTCGACTTGGAAACTCTATTGACCCGTGAATACTCTTGTCTTGATTTAACCTTAAGATTTAAATAACATAAACAAGATTTCATACAAAAGTGATAACACACCTATATTGATCTAACTGACCAATTAGGTTTAACCCAACCTCTTGAATACCTTGTTACACATTTGTAACATTCCTGAGACTAGCAACTACCTCTTATTCAAGTTCTTTCTTTTAATCATGAGAGTAATGAATCTCCTATTTCATGCATAATTTAGTTAATACTGATGACACCATGTCACTAAATGGTCACATCTGGTTTCAATCTAAGGCACTGTCAATATGTATAACAATTCATAATTAAACTTGATTTGAAGATTACTTGCTCATATTAGGTTTCAAACTCTTTGTTGTCATATCCAATATGGCTCCATCCTTCTAAGATGCCATAACCAATCTGGTTATTCTTGACATTAAATTTCATATAAAACCTTATGTTCATAATAATGTCCAATAATAGTAAATCAACATAATAAGATATTTATCTTCCAATAAATTCAACTAAGAACCTTTTGACTAATCTGCAACTCCCTCGTGGTTCTTTTCCAAGTTATCCTTTGCATCATTTATATAAGGTGCCTACATTTGTATGTTCATAAACAATCATATATCCTTTCCCTCAACATGACACATATAATCACATGTTTAAAATGTATATTAAGTTCATGTCTAATATGGAGGATATTTTTAGTTTGAGAGGAGTTTGTGCTTCTGCACCTTAAAGTCTCCTCGCATTATGACTTTGGGTTGACAAGATGTACACTCCTCTTCTTTAATATTAGAATACACTGAATAGGTATAGACTCTTGGTCAAGTATAAGGTAGTGTCATTTAAAATGGTAATTAGAATGTTTATACTTCCAATACATTTTTCAACCCTATCATTGCATGTCAATATAAACACAATCAGGTGTACACCTTAACCCTAGGGAATAAACTGCTTTCCTAATTTTCAAGGAAATATGAGCATTCGAGAACATAGGTTCTCCACTCATGGTTAACTACATCATAGGTTTACATAACCTCAAACCCTAACAATGATGACATATTACTTCTAACATGATATCAATCCCTTTGCATTACTAGCATCATAACTTATGCAAGCGTATATGTAACATAATATATCCTAGATATCATCATAATACCTTCTAGTTATCTTCATTTAACTAATATAGTCAAATACTACAATCATGGTAGCTATATACATATAATACGCTAATAAGATTACTCAATCCAACTTATATTCATTCCACCTAAATGCATAAGCTCTATTCAAAAGCTACAATAAGCAAACAACAATTTCAAAAGCTCACTTGCACCCAATAGAAAAACATAGTATCAAAATGGAAAAACATAAAGGTTAAGAATAACCAAGTATGCTCGGAAAATATAGCTTCCATGAAGAACTTGCAACTCTATGCTCAATGCAAAAGACTTAGCTTGTTGCCTCCTCCAAACTTAGCCTATCTCCAATCTAACCAATTATGCTCTCAACCTCACAAACAATCTACCCTCAACTCAATGAAATTTCTCTCAAAGCTCTCCAAGAAATACTCTCAAACTCTCATAATGCTCTCACAAATAATAACACATCAAAGAGCTCTCCAAAATGAACAACCAAATATGAAAATAGCAACCTTTATTTATACGAATTTAAAGAGAGGCTTCAAACTGAAAGATAGCCATGATTTATGCCACCTTTCCTTTCCATGCCAGTCATGGGTCTTGTTGGTGGAAAATATTGTAAATTTACCTCACAAAAACTCTCATAAACCTCCTTGAATTGCCACGACCCGTTTGGCAATTTCCTTCCCATGTGTTGTTGTACATTAACTCAGAAAAAGGCTCCTTATTCATAGCACATGGAATCTACAACTCTTTCAGTTTGTTGCTTAAGCCAAGTCATGGGTTTTCTTAGTTGCACACATGTTATTTTTACTCAATCAAACCTTCTACTCGATGTTGTGTGTGGGCTTTAATAGTCTTGATAGAATTTCACTACTTATTGTGGCTTTTTCCTTCCATTTTGCTTGTTTATGGTGTTTACATTGGTGGCTACAGTTTGCACATCAGTTACATTTCAAAACAGTAACAAACTTTATACACCACCTTGCCATTTACGTGGCTTTTTGACTTATTCCATCTCTTGGGTCTCAACCATATACGTGGCATATTATGCATGCTTTTACACAACACTTACTTACTTATCAAATGTGATATCATTATCTCTTATATCACATTATATCATGTGTGAAACTTTAAGCTTTAACACTTCTTATTTCGTCGCATTGTTTCATTGCCCTTATATGGTTGCCCACGTACATCCCAATCTTCACCCATGCGTGGCCTTTGCTACCTTTTTATTTACTATTTAAAAATTGTTACAGTTCCCTTTTCAGCATGAAAGATATTGCCATGGATATGGCTGCATATATATACATAATAATACACGCATATATTAGTTTATATATACATAATAGTGTATATTAATAATTATATAATTGTCTTTCAATATATATATTTGTACGAATTTTTATCAAAGATAATAGTATATATATAATCATTTAAATAATGTATATATATATGACAATGAATATATTATATATATTTACATGACAATGATATATATGTATTAATATATATATATATATATATATATATATATATATATATATATATATATATATATATATATATATATATATACACACACACATATACACACATACATACATGTATGTATGTATGTATGTATGTATGTATGTGTATGTATGTATGTCTATGTATGTATATGTATATATATATATATGTATATGTGTATATATATATATGTGTATATGTATATGTATATGTATGTATGTATGTATGTATGTATGTATATTATGTTATATATATATATATCATGCTTATCAAAAGGATTTTAACACTATGCCTCAAATCAACTAACAATCAAAGAGAATCAAAGACAATCATCCAACATTCCTATCAACCTGAAAAAGCTATCACCAAGGTTTAACACTAACTGACACATAGCTCAACTGACTTGACAAGGCTTGTCTAACATGGGCAATGAGTGTGTGCGTTTACTCAAGTAGGTATACCAACTTCCTCCCCCGGGTGATACTCTCCCTCTCCTCACTAGAGGACTCTTTTCTTTCTTGAATCCAACTTAGTGCATCGTGAATGAAGTTAGCCGATAACATGAAAATCATATTCATCATATATCATTTGCATTATTAAAGTATTTAAAAAGAAATCACATCATAATGCATATTCATACATCTAATTCATTCATTAAAATTCATTAAAACATAATCATGCATTAAAACATATTTACTCATAAAAATTAATAGTAACTGGTAAATACACAATGGGGTGTAACACTTTTCCATCAAATGCCACATGCTGCAAACTGTCAGGTATAGTCAAAAAAGAAAAAAATGTTAAAGGTTAGTCAACATAAAGAATTCAAAATTGAACTGCAAACCTTAACAAACAAAAGTACTGCTTACCTAACAAAGGCATTGCTCTATCAGTCTGCAAAGGTGCCAACCTTTTGCAAAGGCATTGAACTTTCAACAATGACCTCAGACTATCTTGACAAAAGACAAACAACAAGTAAAACAAAAGGCACAAATTTCTGACAAAGGCGTCAAACTGTTAACTAATAGATACGTCAAAGTTCTACAAAGGTGTCACTCTTTAGAAAAGGCGTTGCATTGTATCCTACAAATAAAAAGAACGTAAAAAATCAAATATGTCGAGCTTTGACAAAGGCACCAAACTTTGAGTTGCAGATGCATTGAGCTTTGACAAAGGTATCACACTGTTGAAACAAAAGCATCACACTCTCAGTAACCTACAAGGCCAACAAAACTCCATACAAATGATTAAAATAAGGACGTGGGTCTCACTGAATGTGCCAAAATATTGTAGGTGTTGTAAGTAAGCATGCATGAATCAATTAGAGCCTAAAAGACTAAGAATTCAAATAATTGAGATCATACAACTTCATACTCAATGAAATTCATTTGAAAAGGCATTCAAATTGATTAATCTAAAGAATTGAACATAATTCAAAGCAATTAAAAAATTAGAAATTGTAAACCCTCAATCCCATTGTGGATTGATGCATAATTGTGATGTGGATTTCTCAATTGAATGCATAATCCATGTTGGAAAAGCTTGATATGAGACGATGTGATTCACAAAATAGGCTCTCAAATGCTCAAGAATTCTAGAGAGTAAGGATGTTATGAAGATTGTGAATGGTTTTCATGTTTTGATTAAGGGGGAAAAACGGGTTTTGAATGGACCCGAAACCATTTACAACAGGTTTTGAATGGACCATAAACCATTAACAATTAGGTTTTGATTGGGACCCAAAACCACTAACAATCAGGTTTTGATTGGGACTCGAAACCCACACAAAAGACCAAGCTACAAAAGCATAGAACATAGAAAACTAGCAATGAACCAGAGGTAGATTATACAAAAAACAACATGAATACACAAATCTGCACCAAACATAAAAGGTTTTAATGGGATCCTCAAACCCAAAACAAGGGAAATTGTATCCAAGAACTTCCTGAAACGACCAGGTAACCAACAACCTAAAATAACCAAACTGCAACATTACACTTATCAACACCAACCAACAACGCACTTCCTGGAACGTCCAGGTAACCATCAGCCTGTATCAGCCAGACTGCAGCACAACACTTATCAACACCAGAACTACCTGAGACAACCAAACAACCATCAATGTGTGACAGCCAGACAACAACATCACACATAGCAACAACACCCATCCAAGTCTCCAAACTAATGGTTGAAATAGCCAATTCACGAAAAACTAACTGATCAAAAAAACCAGAGCCCAACAACACCCCCTCTCCACCTCTATAGGAGTAGTCACTATGGAAACCCAAGCTACCACTGCAGAGGAACTCCAACCAGTCTGCATTCCACCTCCATAGGAATGGCCTCCACCTCAATAGAATATGAATTGGAGAAAACTCGTAGAATAAGTGCGAACAAACCACCACACCAACAACACCCATCTCCACCTCAATAGGAGAGGTCTCCACATCATGTTGATGAAGGCTTGTTTTATGGATTTTGAAAATTTTGATCAACGATCAAGATTTGATCTGAGGATCAATGGATGAGAGGAAATCAAGGAGGTGAGTGTGGATCAAGAAGGATCAATGGTTGAAGATTCAAAAGAGCTCAAAATATCCATTATTTCATGGAAATAGGTTGGAGATATTTTGAATTGGAGGGAAGAATTTGAATTTGAAAAGAAAATATTCTTTGTGCAAGTTGGAGAGAGGAAAATTAGCCAATTAAACAATTATAGAAATCATTTAATTGTGAGGATGAGGGGAATTAAGATTTTTAAATAAATAATTGGGAATTATTTAATCAAGAGGGATTATTAGTGTGAAAAATGATGAATTAATCAAATAACCTTAATTATTTAGTTAATAGAGGAGTAAAATGAATTTAACTAAATAATTGGACATTATTTAATTAAATGGAAGAATTAGGGTGAAAATGAGGGAAATGATGTTAATACGTGAAAACAAGATGTGTGATATGGTCAGGATATTTTTAGGTGTCTACAGAAGCAAATCCACACAAAATGAAAGCTATAACAAAATGCTTCCTCCTCTTAATCTTAGGAAACTTTGTAGTTTACAATGAAAAAACCAAGAAATTAGAAGATTTATCTCACAACTTGTAGATAAATATCATCCATTCATAAATCTACTCTAGAAAGATATTATATTTCACTAAAATAAAGAATGTAAACAAGATTTTGAGTGACTTAAACAATATATCTTGAATCCTCAAGTATTAGTTCCATCAATCTATGGGAAACCATTATTACTCTATGTTTCGAGAACACAATTTTTAGTGGGAGCCCTCCTAGCTCAACATGATGAGCAAGGAACAAAGAGAGCTATATATTATTTGAGTCAAAATTTAGTGATATATGAAATTAATTATACTCATTGAAAATTCATGTTTAGATATAATTTTTGCTTCTAAAAAATTATGCCACTATATGCTCAATAATAAAATAAACTTATTGCTAAGATTCATCCTTTAAAATATCTTCTATCAAAATCAACTATCATAAGAAAAATAGAAAAATGGGTTATATTACTCAAAATGAATCAGTTTTATTATAACTAAGATTCTAGTTGATTCATACAATCATTGTTCTATTGTATCTTATTATTGATTTCTTCTAACCTCGTGATGGATTCTCTTTCCGTCCATTCCATGTATATTCTTCAAGATTATAATATGAATACATAGAACTTGTAATATACCAACTTTTGCTTTAGGGCTTCCATGGAAGTTTGGTTCCTTATTTTTTGTCTAATTGATACCCTCCACATAAACAACATGTATATGTGTATTTCTAGACGATGCTATTACATTTACTACATGTGTGTTTTTATATAATTGTTTAAGTTTTTCCAAGTTAAAAGATGTTATTAGAAATAAAAACTATCATGCATTCCCAAATCTAGATAAATAATACATATATCTAAATCCATGTCTTACCTTAAAAAGTGTGTGTGTGTGTATGTATATATACATACATATTCACACACACACACATGTGTATATATATGTATTTATGTATATATGTATATATAATGTAGAAAAAAAATCTCGAAGCTATATAATGATAATGCTTATTTAGGACGAAAATAAAGTTAAAGGCATTATAAAGGAGTTTTAATTTGTTGGAATGAGAAGGATAAGACAAGAGGATTCTAAGTGTGGCTAAAATGATTACCAAATTATGCGTGTGCAAGCAAGCAAATCGTTTATGAAAAAATATATACCAATTCTAAGGGAGAGTCTTCCATGGTGGTGCAACCTACCTTTACTATTGTCCATAAAGAAATGGGTGCCACATCAACTCCCTAAATTGACATTGTGGCTATTTTGACATATCATAAATAGATATTTTATTTGTAACTTAGTCTTCCCATAATTCTATTGGTGATGTCAAATTTCCCAAAACCTGTTGATAAATTCTAATTTTATAACCACATACTTTAACCAGTTGTGTAAATACCAATATTGTTTAATCATACCACACTTGTTGCAAGTGATAAATATACATGAAGCTAAAATAAAGTATAGTTACAATTGCACAAATTGAATTTAAGTTGCCTCACCTCACCTTCACTATAATTCTTTGCAAGTCTAATTTTTGCATACATTGTGTGTAAAAATAAAACATGTATATGTCCATATACTAGTTTTAATCAAGGCTTAATAGATTATATATTCTACAAACCTATTAAAAGGACTCCACATGTAAAAAATGGTTTGTGATTACCATTTAATTTATATACGTAAATACATCATCATATATGTATGTATGCATATATTTTTGTAAAGAAGCTCATGCATTATATGGAATCTTATATATTTGATGTTTTTATATAGAAGCTCATCTAGTTTTTATATAGAAAAAATGATACTATATAAAAATATTATATACATAAATGATGTTTTTTATACAAAAGGTCATCCATTTTATTTATATAGTATATATGTATGATTGTAATGTTTCTTTGAGAAGCTCATCCACTATCTACACATGGACACACACATAGAAAAAACCACTACATTTATAAAATAATATTTTCACATTGAAGCTCATCCGTATACATATAAACATCACACACACATAATATTTTCAAATTGAAGATCATTCATATATATATATACAAAGACACATTTGTATTGTGTTTTATCTATAAGCTCATCTCTATATATAATATTTTTATTATAGATGAAATGGTATTCATTCGTTAAATTTACACTTGTGATCAATTTATACATACACCATGTTGAGCTTAATTACATAATCACTTTTTATCTCTAGAATGAGATGAGCTTAATTGTTTAAGTTGCACTACCATTGGGATGAACTATGTTACATGTAATTAATTTATATATTGTGAAACATAGGGAAAGGGAAACCTTGTAGCTTTCACTTTAGGGTTTGGACGCCTTTCCCTAATTTCATTTGAAGGGGGAATGTATGGTTTGATGTCATGAAGTAAAGTTACCAAATAATGAGCCCAAGGCTCTTATCTATAGAAACTCAAAGGAGTAGGCAACCCTCAAATCTCCTTGAGTTAACAATTAGTTCTTGCCAATCTGCAAGATTTTTTTTTATGTCTAAAAGTAGGTGATCAAGCAATTAATTGGAAATCTACTTCAGTTAACTGAAATTGAGATAAAAGAGAACCCCAAATACAAAAGTGTCTCTAAAATAGACATCCACAATTAGTGGAGATAGATAATTATAGTTAGTGGAAATCCAAAATAGACATCCATAATTAGTGGAAACAGACATGCATGATTAGTGGGACAGTGAGTTAACTTGGAAAGATGCATCAAGTTAACTCCTATTTGTCATAAATGCTATTTTGGAGGGTAGGACGTCCTAATTGGGTGTTTTACACCTCTTCACCTCTAGTCAACAACTCCTCTAGCCAGTCGTTGACTTCTTCTACCTCTGGACAATTAATGCTTTGCGGGATGATGACGTGTCTCTGCAACATCTCTTCGCCTCTCGTAATCTACTGATGGTACTCGATACTCTTTGTAGCTGCATCATCTAGCCTTGTTGATATGAAGTATGGAAGCTAGTGTGGTAATAATCGGTGGCAGCTCCGTGTTTGGAATGACTACCTTTTGCATCTTCACTATCCATTGAATGGTGATGTCATTTATGCCTTCCAAGGCATCCAATTTGACTATGGGCTTCACTTGATGCATGTATATATCGAGTGTTTTCAAAAAGTCGTGAAGTAGGACCATTTTTGTCTTGATTTCAACTTGAGAGTATTATATTTTAAAAAACTCGATTGTTGACTATAAACACGGATATGTTCATACAAATTTTTTTGCAACTGCTAAAAATAGCCTGCCGAGGGGTAATTTTTATGAAAAAATCTAAGACATGGGTTTTACTTAGAATAATTTTCTAAATGGACCCAGAATGTCAGAAAATCCAAAAAGTCACTTTTCCTTGTACATGCAAGAACCCTTCGGGGTAGAGGTTTTGGGGGCATCAAAGGCTTACTTTTTCTGGAAAAATCTAACACATGGGTATTGTAGGTGGTTCAAAGCTAAACAAACCTAGTTTGTCAATTTTTCAAAATTGTGACTTTTTTTCGAAACCCTTAAAAAAAGGGATAGCAGGGCTACTTTTCAGAGATAATTTGGCATATGGGTTTTGTTGAATATGTTATGTTGATCATACCTAGAAGGCCAGATATGTGAAAAACCTTTGTTTACTTGGACATGCAAGAAGATCTAAGACAAGAATAGAATAAAAAGAGGGGAAGAAGTTTGGAAGATATAAACTGCCTCTCTGATCCTTCAAGAAAATCATGCTTGGAGATGCAAACTCTGATATACTATCCCTTTGTGCAACTTATTCTTGAAAACATGAAGAACGTTGTCAATGGCTTCTGTTAGATCCTTCAAATGATGCTAAAGATAAAATATTGGTGTTTGATCTCTTCAACCTCCAAGAAATAATGAATAATGGACTCCTAGGCTTGATATGTAATGATTTGGAGTTGCAAGCATCAATTAGGGCATCCAAATCATGATTGGGGGAATCACATCTATGATTGGTAATTAACAAAATCATCTCCACCTATTTTGGGATGTTTTAGACATGAAGAGGCCTTCAAAATATCTCAACTTCAGTCAACTAAGCCTACTTTGACTTTAGGCATCCAAGTTGAGGAGTTGAACATTTTTTTTATCCTTTTTCTGTGATAAAGTGCCTACATTTGATCCTTGATTGTAGTTGCTTGGTTGATCCTGAAGTGTTGCTAATAGATCCATTCTCCGGGTTGGAATTAACTCGATGTTCGGGGTACAGCTAAAGCCCAGATCGATGCCTCAAAATCTTGAAGCCTTTTTTAAAAGAGGTGCATTTTCATCGAACAGATCACATTTTCTGGATGCTTTTCATTTCTTCCTTTTTACCTTGATTACCTTGACATGCAGGATCTCTCATGACCTAATGATTCTAATGAGCGTGCTACAAGATGTGACCGAAATCAAAGATTTGACTATAGGCTTCCTTGATGCATGTATATATTGAGTGTTTTCAAAAGTCGTGAGAAGTGGATTGTTGCATCTTAGTTCAACAAAATTATATATTTTAAAGAAACTATTTGTGGAAGCTAAACTCTGGATAATATTCAGGACAACTTTTGCATTGCTGCAAAATAAGCACATAGAGGGTAATTTTATGAAAATGAGGCGATGGGTTTTAGCAGAATAATTTTCTAAAATGGACCCGGAGATGGGAAAATCAAAAGTCCACTTTCCTTGTGGCCGGGAACCCTTGAGCTGGAGGGTTTTAGGGCACAAAGGCTTGCTTTTCTAGAAAAATCTAACACATAGGTATTGTAGGTGGTTGACTAAACAAACCCTAGTTTGTCTCAAATTTACACAAAGTGTGACTTTTTGGAAACCATAAAAAGTGGGGCTACTTTTCAAAGATAATTTGGCATGTGGGTTTTGTTGAATATGTTATGTTGATCATACCTAGAAGGCCAGATATGTGAAAAACCTTTGTTTACTTGGACATGCAAGAAGATCTAAGACAAGAATAGAAGAAAAAGAGGGGAAGAAGTTTGGAAGATATAAACTGCCTCTCTGATCCTTCAAGAAAATCATGCTTGGAGATGCAAACTCTGATATACTATCCCTTTGTGCATCTTATTCTTGAAAACATGAAGAACGCTGTCAATGGCTTCTGTTAGATCCTTCAAATGATGCTAAAGATAAAATATTGGTGTTTGATCTCTTCAACCTGCAAGAAATAATGAATAATGGACTCCTAGGCTTGATATGTAATGATTTGGAGTTGCAAGCATCAATTAGGGCATCCAAATCATGATTGGGGGAATCACCTCTATGATTGGTAATTAACAAAATCATCTCCACCTATTTTGGGATGTTTTAGACATGAAGAGGCCTTCAAAATATCTCAACTTCAGTCAACTAAGCCTACTTTGACTTTAGGCATCCAAGTTGAGGAGTTGAACATTTTTGAACATTTTTTTTATCCTTTTTCTGTGATAAAGTGCCTACATTTGATCCTTGATTGTAGTTGCTTGGTTGATCCTGAAGTGTTGCTAATAGATCCATTGTTGAGTTGAATCAACTCTAATGAAGTGTTCTCGGGAGCTAAAAAGCTAAAAGCTTGAATCTGATGCCTCAAAATCTTGGGTGCCTTTTCCCAAAAGGGTGAATTTTTCATCAAACTTAGTCATTTTCTTGGATGCTTTTCATTTCTTCCTTTTTTACCTTCAGTGCCTTGACCTAAGATCTCTCAAGACTAATGATTCTAATGAACGTGCTGAGATGTGACCAAGGCATCCAATTTGACTATGGGCTTCACTTGATGCATGTATATATCGAGTGTTTTCAAAAAGTCGTGAAGTAGGACCATTTTTGTCTTGATTTCAACTTGAGAGTATTATATTTTAAAAAACTCGATTGTTGACTATAAACACGGATATGTTCATACAAATTTTTTTGCAACTGCTAAAAATAGCCTGCCGAGGGGTAATTTTTATGAAAAAATCTAAGACATGGGTTTTACTTAGAATAATTTTCTAAATGGACCCAGAATGTCAGAAAATCCAAAAAGTCACTTTTCCTTGTACATGCAAGAACCCTTCGGGGTAGAGGTTTTGGGGGCATCAAAGGCTTACTTTTTCTGGAAAAATCTAACACATGGGTATTGTAGGTGGTTCAAAGCTAAACAAACCTAGTTTGTCAATTTTTCAAAATTGTGACTTTTTTTCGAAACCCTTAAAAAAAGGGATAGCAGGGCTACTTTTCAGAGATAATTTGGCATATGGGTTTTGTTGAATATGTTATGTTGATCATACCTAGAAGGCCAGATATGTGAAAAACCTTTGTTTACTTGGACATGCAAGAAGATCTAAGACAAGAATAGAATAAAAAGAGGGGAAGAAGTTTGGAAGATATAAACTGCCTCTCTGATCCTTCAAGAAAATCATGCTTGGAGATGCAAACTCTGATATACTATCCCTTTGTGCAACTTATTCTTGAAAACATGAAGAACGTTGTCAATGGCTTCTGTTAGATCCTTCAAATGATGCTAAAGATAAAATATTGGTGTTTGATCTCTTCAACCTCCAAGAAATAATGAATAATGGACTCCTAGGCTTGATATGTAATGATTTGGAGTTGCAAGCATCAATTAGGGCATCCAAATCATGATTGGGGGAATCACATCTATGATTGGTAATTAACAAAATCATCTCCACCTATTTTGGGATGTTTTAGACATGAAGAGGCCTTCAAAATATCTCAACTTCAGTCAACTAAGCCTACTTTGACTTTAGGCATCCAAGTTGAGGAGTTGAACATTTTTTTTATCCTTTTTCTGTGATAAAGTGCCTACATTTGATCCTTGATTGTAGTTGCTTGGTTGATCCTGAAGTGTTGCTAATAGATCCATTGTTGAGTTGAATC
>VDFB02300671.1:147083-164771 GCA_007258455.2 Sequoia sempervirens | reverse complement strand
AAAATAAATCATGTAAGTCAATTTCCATGAAATTGCAAGAATGATGAAAACTTTGACAACTTTGTAATTTTTACTCTTCAATAGATCTTCCACCTAAAATCTGCAAACACACACCAAGAGAGAAAAATGTTGTTTGTTAGGTGAATGGGGGTTTGCCTTGGTCAAACCCCATTTTGGTAATTAAACCTCAAGTAATGTTCAAAATGAAATAGCATGAAGGAATGATGAATGAACAAATGCAATGTCACAACTCACCAAACCCTTATTTGAACCTTAGAATATAGATCTGCAACTTCATTGAAATGGCTTCAATGGATGTGGATCTTGATCATGAAACTTGATTTGAAATAATTTCTTTGAGTGACTGAATGGATCTTGAACACTACATCAACATATTAGCTTAAATAACATGCATGATGCAAGAAGACTTTGACATGATAATAGGATCTTGATTGTTGCAATAATCTTCAATAAATATGCCCTTGAATGACTTGAAAATGCTCTCGAAATGCTCTTGAACTTGCTCTATCTTGATCTCATGAAGTCACATAAAAATTCTAAGATGAAACATAGTGAAATGGCCTCTTATTTATACATATGTTAGCATTAATTCCCAAAATTCAAATAACACAAGCTGACATGTGAATACACATTTGAAATCATTGAAAAACCACCAAAAACATATTTGAAATTTAGGTCCTAGGCCTAAGTGAGGACGAATGGGTCCTAGTTCACTCACCTAGGACACACATTCTTCGATGTTAAGTGTTATGTTATGGCATTGATGAATGTTGGATTTCCTCTTCAAAAATTGCAATTAATTAGGCTTGGATTTGAATTAAAGGGGCCAATTAAGGCATAATTATCCTCAATTAATTAATAAAGCCCTAGATTAGTGTGAAAGTGTAAAGGTACACCTTACAACACCACAAATAAGGCACAATTAAGTCCATTTTAATTTAATGAAGCCATAAACTTAATGTGAATATGTGAAATACATATTACAACACTAAATTAAGGCATCATTTAGTCCTTTTATTTAATATTATTTCCCAAATTAAGTGTGAAAAAGGGATAATTTTTCCTACACTACAAGGTATTAACTCGGTACTTCTCTATTTATAAGAGATCTTATGTAATCTATAGCATAGCCTTCATTATAAACCTGTCATGTGTTAAGACCTACTATGTCCCATAAATCCTTATAAATTCACATGAGAAGCCATCACAACCAGAGGCCTTTTCATTGTTCATAGAAAATATCACCTCTAGAAGATCCCCCAATGTGAGGCATTTATCACAAAAGGCCCACTTTGAAGTGGAGATCCTAGTGGGAACCACACTCACACATTGTTGAAGAGCTCACTTTGTTTCAATTGAAGACAATTATGCCAAGAAAACCTACTAGTAGTGGTGCACAAAAGCTTAAATAATGGAGGGGAGTTCAGAGAGAACTTGTTTCCCTTCTTCAATACATTTGATATTTTTTAAAAAGATGACAAGATCAAAGGGATTGAAATAATTATTTAGAGATATTCTCCCAATTTTAAGCCAATGAAGGTGAACTTTTAGTTGAGCACCCCAAGCTATACATATATCAATAATTCACATATTGTTGGATTTGAGTAACACATAACTAGAAGGATGATGAGAATGACATCATTTCTAGTTTGATAGTGGAATTAAAATTATTTTAAGTGTGGCCTCATATGAAAAAATAAAAAAGGCGCCAACCAGTGCTGATATGTATTTAGAGAAAATAATATTTGTTTGATTACATCATTCTACCATTGAATCCAACTAATCCCAAGAGTTGGACATGACTCAAGGTTCTAGATACACAATATATGAACCATCATGAATTGATAAGTTAGCAAGGATGTGTTTAGAAAGAATGGTTTCCTAGGAGCCTTTTATCTCGCCATTTTCCACTCGATTGAAAACTATATCAAAAATTAATTGAAAAAGACACTATCTAATAAAGGCTCAATCATTAGTCTATAAAAAATGGTGAAAGAAAAGATAGGTTGTTTAGACATCGTGGCGAGCCATCAAGGCGTGATTAAGTATTCTTTGTGTACCATCCTAAAAATTGTTCTATGTAAACCATAGAAAATCAAGGTGACAATTGCCAACATTTAGATCAAAAATATATTTAATTTATTACATATGCAGTACCATGTTTCTCACTTATTGATTTCCCAACATGTATAGGGAAATGGTTTCATTTATTTTATGTGATCTTGACCATATTAAAATTTCCATATATGACCCAAGAAGCAATGGGAAATGACTATGCAATCTATTATTGAACAAGAGATTTTTCAACATCATTGGAGGCATAAATCTTAATAACCCCAAGATAGTGGTTATTAACATTAAATAAAACCCACAAGCATAGTTGGCCAAGGTCACATCCATAGTCCACCATATGTGGTTACCATTGGTTAAAATGAAAGTGGCAAGTTCTTCGCATCCTAAATCATTATCACTATGCAAAAGTGGTTTTTTGGCTAGATGACACAATAAACTATAAAAAGCATAAAAGTGATAATTTTCAACTCTTGTAGACATAAAACATCAAGGTCAAGAAATTGTTCTTGAATATCTAGCATGTGATGTATTTCTTTTTGGGATCTACTAGACCTCTTTAATATTTCATGAAATAAAATGCATGGAAAGTGGGAATCAAGGATTGTGTCATTGTTATAGAGCTCATCAAGAGCTCCATAATGATTCTATAGGAATCCATCTTTTATGAGTAACCTTAAAATTGGAGATTGAACTAGAAAATTCAAGGAAATCCTCATATGGAATAAATTCTTCTTCCACAAAATCACAAGCTAGGTTGTAGGAGTGTTGAGAATTCAAAAGAGAGGGAAGTTGATCTCTAATTAGGGAGAAAGAACATTGGCCACCATTTAGGTTTGATTGAACCACAACTTTGGAGCTATCTAAGATGATTCATGCCCCTTGGGGCAAGACCGTCATCCTCATTCACCTTAGAAGGCTTTAATATTTTTACTCAAAAGCCAAAGGTTGTAGACCAACACCTTTGAACCAAAGGGTGATCCCACAATAGTGGTTTACAATTTTTGGCCAAACTAGACACTTAAATTATTATTTTTAACTAAATCTTTACATTCGGGCACCTATAGAGGCTAAACCGTGAGGAATTTGAAGATGATGCAATCTAGAGTCTCGTCACATTTTGTCTGTTATTCTAAAAAAAAAAAATCAAAAATTTTGGAATCAGATTGCAATTCTTTTTCCATCTCCTAAAGCTGGTTTTGGAAAACAACATTTTAAAAAGTGGCACACCATATAATGCATAATTTTTTTCACTTGAAGGGATAAAATTCTAGTTAGCAAATTTGAATTTGTAACTCCGATTATCTAATTTCCGCACTTGGTTAGATGGTTTTTATTGAATATTTTTTCTTCTTAATCAAGTTTCAAAAGTCGACTAATTACGAATTAGGACGTAAAGTAGCGGCCAGGTAGCAGCATTAACATTTTTAGTATGTCGAAATTCTTTCTTTTTGTTGGATCAAGGACTTCAATGCTCGGGTGCACTACATTATTTTTCAAAAGAAAAATTGGTAATCTAATATTTTTTTCCACATGTGACGAGACCTTCATTTTTAAATTAGAAAAACCCTATGTTTAATAAAACCAAAAAAACAAATATAATAAAAATGAAACATATTAAAATTATATTAAGTTGGATAGCTCATTAGGGACTACGATTCTAGTTGGGTTTGTGAGATTCCTCCATTTCATCCCTCAACCTAAGCTCTAAAGTGCCAAAATTTAGGTTTTTTTGTGTCTTAGGGGGGAGATGAGGGATAAGGGGGGTTCGAGTGAACCCCTAGGGGTTTACTTGAACCCCTTCCCAATGCATTTTTTTTGTTTTTTTGGCAGCCAAGATTGAAAGGGGTTCGCCCGAACCCTTCTTCGAGCGAACCCCTTATGGGTTCGCTCGAACCTGTAGGTTCGTACGAACCCCCAAAATCACATTTTTTGCCTTGGGGTCATTTTTTGTGAGTTTTCCTTCCTCACTTGAATTGTAAACCACTATTGTGGCTTCACCCCAAAAGTATGAAGATTATTTTTATTGTCGATGATGGTCAAACTACCCCCTTCCTTTTGAGGTGGAGGATCCACTAAGGCTTTCTTAGAAGGAGACTTAGCTCACTAAAGAACTAAATGGCAATCATAGATTTTATTATCTAAGGATTGGCATCTATAAAAAAAATATTTGGAAATTTAAGGTAAATGACCTTTTAGGTGAAGCTTTAGGTACCCCCTTGTACTTCTATGGACTCCTTGAGTTCCTTAGATAAATTGGCATAGACACAATCCCTCTTTTGAGGAAAATAAAAAAATTATTATTGCTCAATTATATAACCATTTACCTTAGAGATGTAACAATTAAATATAGGCAAGGCCAAGCTAGGTAACTCAACCCAAACTAGGACATGAAGAGGTTGATCCTCGTAGAATACAAAGTCTTGAGTCCAAAAAGAAAAGATGAGCAATTACGACCAAATGTACTAAGGGTCATGCTTGAAGATAAACCTTAGAAAAATGAAAAGGGAAGAAACCCTTGGTAATATTTTGGATATAGAGCCCATGAGGGACAGGTGTGTAGAATTGACCCAACTATGTAGAACGCTTCTTAAGGGGCTACAACCAAAAAAATAGCCAACAAGGGTGTAGTTTTCAAACCACTTACATAAATTTTCAAAATCATGAACTAGTAAAACAACATCAAGAAGAATATAGCATTACCTCATGTACTACCTTGGGAATGGTCTTTTATGGCCATTTTGACATCATTTTCTTGCATATCCAAGCTAAAACCCCTAGCATCAAATGTGGGGCCATCTAGATTAGCTACCATATAAATAAGGAAAAAATTGCTTGAAGCAAAGGTCTAAACTAAAGAAACCAATAATAAATGTAGAGATATCTTGCTCGAAAAAGTAATATGACACAAGGGTGACAAGGATAGTGAAGTGACATAGGAAGGAACATGTGAACCAAGACAAGCCAAAACCCCCTAGTAGAGTTCTCATTACAAATGCATTTTCCCAACCACCCTTTTTATTTCTTTATGCTTGGACAACACATACCTTCATACGTGTTTGGTTTCACATGGCATTCACACATGTTGATGACATGTACACATTATTGCATTGCCTTGAATAGTGATCTTATGCTTCAAAAACAAAATTGTCGGTTGCATTTTGTGTCTTTTCCCTAAGTTATCATTTTGTTCATTTCACTTTCATGGCCTCATATTGCTAGTAATAGTACTCTTCCACTCATATAGATTCTAGGGATCAATGCCCTTCACCTTTTTAGAAAGGCATCAAGGTTACATGCAAGACATTTATTCATATGAAGATTAGATTCATCACTCATAGTTGCGAATAAAATTTAGTCTTTTTCACTCAGATTTGCCTTCCATTATGAGGATTCAAGAGCATAGGCAAAGAAGGTGGTATAGAGTTTCAACACTCCTAAGTTTTACTTAATCATTAAGAAGCTACACCTTGCACATATTATGAACCACATATTGCTTAAGACTTATCCATTGATTGTCTACCTTCAAGACTTTAGCATCATTATAGACATTCTCAAAATAATTTGTATCTCCTTTTTTTTGACAAAGACCCTAGAAAAAAATCATGTGCCATTATTTTTCCTTTTTTGGATAGACTTCATAGATTCTTCTCAACCCATTTATCTACTATTTATTAACTTTAGTCTCTATTATTCCACTATTCAAGATGAGTGGAGGATCCCAATCCTCCCTAAAGAGCCTTTCGTATAGGTCTCTCTCACTTAGACTATGATTAGCCTCTTCCCTCAATACAGCAATTAAAAGGGTATAATTTTCTATTATGTATTTATGTGATCATGATTTTAGCTTGATGTGGGGGACCACCAAGACTTACCTACCACCACTTTTATTATAAAACGAGCTTTGTACTTTTTAGTGTTAAATTAGTTTCCAAGCTATTTAAAAAACAATTTCTTTATTATGAATCAAATTCATGTGAGCAGATACGGAATATAAGATTGAATGAATGATATTCAAGTCTGTTATGTCTGCTTCAAAAAAGAGATTGGCAATTATTATGGCTGACTAAGAGACAGCGAATATCCATGATCGAAGACGTGGAAGCGAAGATCTCTCAAACGACCGCCATATAAAAAGAAGAAGCTTTAAAACTTTTCCATGTGAATGGAAGAGATTAAGCAGATTTTTTAAGGATTTATTTCTGCAATTCACATTATAACTCTTCTCACATTGACATTTTTCTCTGCGTTAAGCTAATTGACCAAGGAAAAATAAGTATACAGATTTAGCTTTCTGTCAACTTTGGCTGGCCAGAGAATAAACATACCTTCATAATTATCATTTGTTTCTATTTTATAATCATACAGTGCGACCAAGGTAATTTTCCCATTCTAATTAGTTAATATCTCTGATACTGTTCATAATGTGTCTGTCAACTTGAGTGGGCAACGCCATGATTGAGCTTTTCACCAAACGCATTTCAGAAAAAAGAAGAAAATACCATCTTAGTGGAATTCCACGCGTTCATCTTTCTTGGATTCATCCATAGATTCGACTCTACTTATATCTGTTCAATTTACAACGTACATCCCACGGCTTTCTCCAATAAAGACACATCACCAACATACGTTAAACCAACTGTCGTTTGCTTTTGCTTGCTGGGTTGTAAGTAGTGGTGTTTTGAATCCTGAAATCATGGCGGATTCTTCGTCATGGATTAGAAACTGCGTGATTTTGTTGGTTTTAGTGCAGAGAGCATCTGGTGTGTGTAAGACTTGTTATACGGTTTCCAGGGCAACATACTATGGGACAGTGACAGACGACCTTGGAAGTCCCAGTATTCAGACTAAACCTTTTGCTTTGTCTTTGATAGATAGAAATTTGGAAACATTCTGTTTTAGATATCAAATTTTAAGAGATTAAAGTCGCTTAGTATGGGTGTTTTGAATATGTTATATGACTAAGATTTTTTTCTCCGATACTTTGAAATGAGATGATAAACTTCCTGAATTTCTTTTATAATGATAATGCAATAGATGGGTCATGTGGATATGGTAGTTTTGGGAGGAATCTAAATGGTGGCGATGACACTGCTGCATCATCTAAGTTGTACCGAAGCGGCGTGGGCTGTGGTGCTTGCTACCAGGTGAAAAAGATTTTGATAGAATGGATTAGATTTTTAGTGTAAATGTAAGCTTATTAAATATGGTATAATTAGTTTCAGATGGTCAAGTCGTTAACAAATATGGATGATGATTGTAGATTTGATTTTTTCGGATTTATCTTCATATAGATGGAGGACAACTTATGTGCAGAGAGGTTGTAGTGGTGCTTCACTTCACGGGTCCCATTAGATATTGATTCTTCCATTAAAATATATATGTTAGATATAATCAATAAATTGAAGGCAGAAATACTGATATCTGTATGTTGTATGCTTAATTTGTACAAAATTAAATAATACTTTAATAGACAAAGAAAAAATATTTCTTTGGCATAATCATCTCAGTTTGTTTTAAACTTGAAACTGAGAACAGCACACATTTTCACCAACTCAACTAAGATCTCTCAACAAAACATATAATTGAATTGGAATATTTGATAGATCTCTGGTGAGTTGTAACCCAAATAAATACAGGTAACATGCTTTTTGACTGTAAACATAGGTGGCACTTATGTTAAGCATGTTGAAATGGTAAAGTTGTTCTTGTAACAGTAGCCTGTGCAGGGCTTCAAAAGACTATATAGCAGCATATCCACCATTTATAAAAGTTTCTGTTTGATTCTCAAATTTGGCTGTTTGAAATGCTTGTTTGAGAACAGATTTGTTTTCCTTGAGATAATACTGAAATGACACTATGTTTGTTGTGCATAAATGTGCGAAACATAGGTGAGGTGTGGCAATGAAGATCTGTGCAGTGAGACAGGAGCAAAAGTGGTGGTGACCGACATGGGGGAAGGTGATGGAACCGACTTCATCATGAGCCGCCATGCTTTCTCCCAGATGGGTCTTGACCAGAGTTCCTCTGACCAGCTTCTAGCAATGGGAACTGTCACTATTCTATACAGAAGGTGAAAATTCAAGTCATAAATATCTCACATATAAATGAGATGATTTTCAGAGTCCTTCTTGACCTAAAAGTTGTAGGATTTGCATTCAAGCATGTTTAATTATTTGGAAAATAGTTTATTTCACTTGATTTTGTTCAGTTTTGAAGTAGATTTTACAAAATTTTGAACATGAATTTGGTTGCAGAGTATCATGTGTATACACAGGCAAAAATCTCATGTTCAAAATTGACGAGAGCAGCAATAATCCCTATTATCTGGCTTTTCTGTTATATTACCAAGCAGGCTCAAAAGACATATCGGCCGTCAATGTCTGTGAGGTTTGTAATGTGGAACCCATGATTCAAAACCAAAACAAATTTTAAAGAAGCCCTATTTTGATTTTGATAGTTTTGAATGGCAATAAATGTGCTGTGATTATTTTGTTGCAGACCAAAAATCAGGAATGTAAATTGAGGACACAGACCCGTGGAGCATTGTGGGAAGTTGACTCGCCTCCCAAAGGCCCTCTTTCGATTCGCCTTCTAGTCTCTGACAGCGACAGTGGGCAGGAACAGTGGATTACCCCTGCCAATGTCATACCTACAAACTGGCAACCGGGTGTTCAGTATGACTCGGGAATCCAGCTAGATAGTTAAGCCACACATTATTCTTTCTATTCTATTGCTTTAAGTTACAATTCTATTGCTTTAAGTTACAATTCACTCCCTGCTACCATGTACCGTAAATTTGTATTCATATCCGTTAGAGAGATCATTCTGAATATTGCAGTTTGGTAGACCACTTATGTTTTCAGACAGTCATTTATATTATAAATTATACATGAATAATTGCATTGATTTCAATAAATTATACATTTGGTCCAATGTTTTCAACTGCTTTTTTTTACTGAAAGACTTCTAAAGGCTACAAAAATGGACACTCTAAACAAGAGTTAATAAATCAACAAAATCAAGGACATCAGGCTATCCTGCTAAACATATATAATAGGATATGGGTAGGAGGAGGCAGATCGTTTTAGTGAGGAATTAGTCCTAAAGAGGGTTCTCTATGGGGGATTAGGGTCCTCTCACTCATGTGAGAATTTTAAATGTGTAAGTAAAATCAGCACATCTAATTATGAAGTAAAGATAAAATAATGTTAATTTTGATATCATCATGTGAGGGGTAGGCTATCTCGATGGATCAACTAAATTTTCAAGTGGAAAAAGAGTCTAACCTTTTTTGTTGAAAAGGAGGTGGAGAGAAGTGACTTGACGTAATTTTCATGTGGAGAAAGAGTCCAACCTTTTTGTTGAGGAGGTGGAGAGAAGTGACTTTAGCTATGTTATAGGGTTCATTCTCTAGAAGTAGGTGGTGACTAGGAGAATTCTACTCATAATGCAAGGTGCATTTTCTTAATAGTTGAGAAGGTCTTGGAGGTATTGGAACTCTAATGCAATTTTTTCCACCTTTACCTTCAAGGTTTTGAAATTATGTAAAGGTAAAAACATGAACTTTCTTGTCAAGAAAAAAAGTTATCCGATAACCTCAACATTAAAAACACTATTTCTAGATTTCTAAAGTTGAATCTTATAATATAAGCTCTAAAAAAGCCAACTTTGGCAATATAAGACAGCCAAGCAATTGAATCCCCAAACTTTGTAGTTCTTCAAAAATAGGCCCTAACAAAAAGGGCAAGAAAGGGTTGTGAATCTATTTCCAAACACTCTAGGCCCAAAGGGGGAGTCTAGGAAGAATGCTCAAAGGTCTCCAACCTATTACAAACACGACATCTTGGATGGGCAATACCACTAAGTGATAGTCTTTCACCAATAAAAGCCTCTTGGCTATAAGGACAACAAAGAAAATAAGTAACTTTAGGCTTTGACCTAGACTTCCAAATGCATTTAAGAAAATAAAGTCAAGTGTAGGTGGAGCAATTGAGTCCCCACCATCTATTGAGTTTGCAAAGTGTGAAAGAGAGCAAGCAAAAGATCATACAAAGAAGGCTAGGCATGTAATGATTAAAAAGTATGTTAAATTCATCACTGGTCCTTCCACCAAGAAAGAGGCAAAATGGAACTATTAATAATAAGAGATGATCAATTATGGTCATTGAAAGAAAGACCATATCTAAAATTGTCTCCACTCTACTTGAGGAAGGGCTTATTTTCCTCAAAGGCCTTTTAAATGTTCTGAATCACAAAAGAGCCTTTTATTTTGACCAAAACACTTGTAAAAAGAAGAATATGCAAGTAAATATCTTGACAAACTTCTTTCCATAAGACAAATCAAAGGAAAAGTAGTGCCTAATAAGAATATTCCAAAACTTTAGACTTTTAATATTTGTCTATAAACATCAATTATGTCCATCCTACATTTTTCTTAAGGAAAATAACATATGTCTCAAGCTTGACTTTGAGGAACCCTCAAGTTTATATGTAATTGGTCAAAGGAGATCACACAAAATTTTGATGATCTATCATAAGTATATATATTGATTGTTAATTGTTACAAATATTCTTCTCATATGAGCATCAACATGAGACCAATACAAACTCTTACAAGCACAACAATAAGACTAATACTAGATCTTTTTGAGAAACCACCTATGAAAGATCTACTTATTTAGAAACCACCACCAAGAGTCACAATTTAGAATTCCATATTAGATGTCCCTTTGGGATTTGAACTTGTGACTCCACAATGATAACTCAATGATTTAACTAATTAAGCTCAACCCCTTGGACTATCATAAGCAATTTGAAAAAGAAATCAATGAAAAGAATACTAAACATGAATTACACTTCAATACAAACATAAAATTTATCCACCAAAAAATGGATTTTACAATTTAAAAATATAAAATGGACCAAAAAAGTTAAGAATTTCTTTTATTGTGTTGTAATACTTCTACCTAAAAAACATATTTTTTTTATATCAACATTTTGGATCATACTCTATCATCTATCATATGCTTTACTCCCTAATAATAAATCATGAAATAATAATCCAAAATATGAAAAAAGCTCTACATAATTTTTTAGAGAAATATTATAACACAATTTTATAAATTATAAAAATTTCATATTTTTAATTCATTTTATTTTTCAACTTTTATTTTTTTAAATTATTCTATATATTATTTGTTAAACAAAATTATTAGAAAAGATATCTCAATAAAAAGGCGAAGAATTTTTTTATAAATACATTTAAATCAAATTTTCAAAAGCAGTGTTTCTTAAAGGTTAATAAATTCTATTAAAAATAAAGATTCTAGAGGACAATATTGGCACATATATGTGCATAAATAAAAGCGATTCATAACAAAAGATCTTCAAGGTTTAAGTGGTGAGTTTTACCAAGTTAAATTTAGTCCTCTAAATAGCATTGCTTAGATTATCTCACTACATTAATTTTGTGAAGGTTTTATCATCTTCATCTAATTCCAATGGGTTTAAAGCAACGTTGAATTCTTTGCCAATTGTATTGAAGAGTTAGATATGATCTATAAATTAGAGTGAAGATTTCATTGTAGGGATTTTCCTTTCATTAATTTTTAAAAAATATTTATTACTTAATAGTTTTAAAAAATCTAAAGAAATAACTTAGTTAGTTTAGAAATATATTTATAATGTAATATAAAATTATTGACAAAATATTATAATAAAAAATAAAAATGAGATTCAACATAATAAGCATATATTAGAGAAACTTTCAAATGGAAAAAAATATTTATTAAAAGTGAATTTTAAATTCTTCACATTTTTATATATTTTGTTTGTAGTGAATTTTTAATAGAAGTATTAGGGGAAAGCTATTGCAGAGAGAATGTGGTAAGGCATCTTTATGCTAATAGATAAGTGTAGACACCAAACCTTTTCAGTAATTGAAACTTATGATCATGACCACCACTTATCAATTATAGTAAAAATATAAATTGTGTTTATTGATTTTGCTAGTATAGATAATAAAGTCTAACAAAATAGAGAACTTGACATCAATAGTTATTTTTGAATAATTGTGTAGAAACCTCCAAAGAGGGTCAACTTCCTCTTCTAGTATACACTTATGAATAAAATATCTAAATGTGTGATTACTATGGATAATGTAAAATATGAAACTACTCTAACAACTAGCCTACCCTAACTACTAAAGGAATGAAGATAGGAGTATAAGAGTTCAAAGAAAAGAAAAAAAGGGTTCAAAAAAGGAGATAATGTTGGAGAAATAAATAAAAAAGGGTGTGTGAAGGAATACCTAATAAAGGTGGCCAATTGATTTTCTCTACGATGCACAACCAATTCTTCTTACTGAATAGACTTATGCATGAAGCAAAGGTTGCCTCAATTTACATTACGCAAACCTACTGTCACATAGAATGACACTAATTGACATCTATGGATAGTGGAATTTCACATGAATGTTGATAATTCACATCAATTTGGGAGCATAAGTAGACAAGTACACATTCATTCATATTATTAAACTAAGAGGCACTCTTTGAGATGAGGAATAAACAACACAAAATGCTAAAATACATGCATATTTCCTACATGTTAATAGACTATAACTAATTAACTCTTTAGTATATAAACCCAAAATCTAATTCTCTATTAGAAAGCTTAAAGATATTTACATAAGGGCATAGCCCATATTTAAATAGCGATGCTTGAGTCTTTGTACAATTGCAACCAAAGTAACCTAAGAGACATTACAAAAGAATAAACAATGATAAGAGAGAAGGGATAGATGTTGAAGGGATTGAAATATCTATTGGATAATATGCAAATGATACCAATTGTTAGATGGGATAATTCACATATATGTTAGAAACATTGGCTATAGACAGTTGCAACCATAATGGCTTACTATGCATGCATATGCCACATATTACCTTTAAGTGTAGAGAGATCATGTGTTCAAGCACAAAGTAAATTCTAATCATACATAGTGAATACTATGTAGTAGCTCATAATTAATGATCTTTGATATTAGTGGAACACATGCTAGACATGAGGTACGAGGTGTTACATCGGACTAATATTGATTGACCTAGGGGTAAAATGTAAATGGTGGAATTATAACAATGATAGCATCGCTAGTAGGGAGGATAACTTCTAAATGATTATCCTTGTGAGGTTTCTAACTTTTTTGAAGAAGAGAAACTCATGAAGCTTAAAACTATTTGATGGTATTCTTAAATAAATGGTTAGTGCAATCAAAAAGGTGCTATTATGGTGGGAACTCATAAATTTGATAAAGTGAAAAGGAGGTAGACTGAAGTAGGTCTCGCCATGAGGTTGGGCCTCATAGCACATAGAAGATTTGATGTGAATGCAATGACACCTTTAAATGCTAGAAAATATCAATAGTTAGCATATCTTAGGGGATGTCAATGTGGCAATAATTAGGGGAAAATTTTAAAGGAAAAGAAGATGAGAAAACAAGTGGGACTTGCTATAACATTAGCATTAATAAGAAAAGAAATGTCATTTCATTGGATGAGATAAAATTTTCACATTGACTTTCACTAGATGGGTCATTATAAGGATATCAAAGGTTGTGAAGTCAAGATAAAGGAATAGGTAGGACCCATGTGAATAGGAGGCTCACAAGCATAGAGATCTCTATTTAATAGATGGATTATATGTTAATGTATCTCTAGAAAAGTGAAGAAATTAGATAAAATCACAAATAAGGGTCCATGAGTGACAATAAAGCATCAAAAGCTAAGAGAAATTTTCCATATACACCATGAAACCCATGGCTTAAGCATTGATTTGCATGGATCACAAGGAACGATTTAAAACCTTGAAGAAGGAGAACCTCATGGATATGAGAGAGATTCATAGATTATCAAATTATATAGAATTAAACTAAGTAATTCATTTATACTAGCATGGATTACTCAAAAGGAGTGTGTGTGGAAAACACACTACATTCTTGGTGACTCATAGGAGCATCTTACCTAAATGGTGGGGATCCTAGAAATGATACTCATTAGACTTAGAGTCACACCTTCAAGATAATATTTTTTAGTTATTACTTCTTAATTTTAAGCTTTGAACATCTCAAATTTTTGGTTGGATAGGGGCCATGAGAAATATTTGCATGAGCACTTCATATCTACTACTTCACTCTTTTTAGAAATGTGACACTAAATAGATCTAATAGTCAAAGGCTAAGCTATTATTAGAGTGATTTACTCAGTAGCAATATATTATTGAGGATATTCAACAATTCGACATCCTAATTATTTAGTTTTTTCTTAGAAATGTTAATGACTTCCAAAATTTTAATACTTTTCTACTTACTAATCTTTGAAATAATATTCTCCTATTTGATTGGATTAGATAGCTAAGTTGTAAGGAAGCTATGGTAGAGCAACAACTTCCTGCACTAATCTTGAGAGGAGGATTATGCAAAACTTATTTAGATTTTTATAACAGTTACAAAAACTAAATAGAAATAAACATAAATACCATTCATACCAAAAACATAGTGATTTAAGTGGGGAAAACTCAATTGTGAGAAAAAACCCCACACTCCAATATCCACCCAATATATTATTCAAAAATCAACAAGATTATAATATACTTGGAGAAAAATATTTCATATTAGGAATATCATCAACCAAAGATCCAAAGGAAACTCAACATCTATAAGACTCTTACACATAACCTCCATCTCAAGCACCTAATATATAGTCCAGATATGATACATGAAATAGTCAAATGACATTTACAAAACCATGAGCTAAACCACCCAAAAAAGTGGTGCCCAACTTATCTACAATCAAAGATGCCCTATGATGTGTCAAGACACACACCAACACATGTAACTCCCTCTTACAAATCTTTTTTGTGTCCAACATGTTTTCACACTTCCTAATTTAAGAGACCTAACTTCTCGAGGCCATAACTTTTGATCTAGGAGTCTAATTGATGAATTGTTTGAACCATTAAAAAATCTTGTGAAGTGTTTTATCAAGATTTAACCCTTCTTCAACTACGACTACTTTCAAGCCCAAAAATGGCCTCTAAGTGCCTCAAAAGTGACTTTGAAATATTTCAAAAATGAAAAACTTTAATATCTTGAAAACCAGACATGATCTTGGATTGAAACTTTACCAACATGCTTATTTGGAAATTTTGTAGCTTTGGGAAAAAATTCAAATCCATTTATGCATAAATGTAAACATTATAAATAGTAACATTTGTTAGTTGCAAGGTTGAGCCACTTGTCGAACACATTGCAAGAGCAAAGGGAGTATCAACATCATGATTTAATTGCTAGGGGATTATATAAGAGTGAGTTGGCACCCCATGTGCAAATCCCCTTTTTGTCTATATCCACCTTAGAAAACCGAGTTTAGAGGCTTAATTCCACCTAAGCCCGCTGCTTGCATCCCACTTGGCACCTATTTTGAGCATCGATGGAGGCATTTTTTTGTCAAGGATGCCTGTACGATGAGCAAACATCCGCGCATCGCACTTATGTCCCTAGCAGATTCCTGTAGCTGAACCTATAGAGGTGCTACTCTTCTCATTGGAAGTGAAGTTGTAACACCCCCTTCGGCTGACTAACCTGAATATGGCCATTTATCTTCCTTCCTTCTTCATATTCACTCCTTCCATATGCATTTCAACTTTTGGACTTCATGCTCAAGCTTCAACACACCCCTTTGCATCCACTTCAAGCTTCAAGCAACATTCTTACATTCCATAACAGCAAATCAACACTCCATCACATCGGTAGAGCAATTTTGGGACCATGCCATTGCAGCAGAGGCTTGAGTTCCTCTCATTTTCTCCCCCAAGTAGCCTTGATTGCTCTTGGTGGAGGTGGTAATCTTCCCTCTCCTCTCCTCTATCATTTGGTTGAGTTAGCACTATACTATTTTGTAGTGCTTTTGTGCTCCTTATTGTATTGATTTCCTTTATCTTGTTTCTTAGGTTGTTCGTGGAGGTGGGAACACCTAAATGGGGTTCTATGCTATGACCTTAATATTATTGTACATCGAGTTATGAATAGTCAGCTTGTGGCTATCTTAACTCTCTATTAAGTCATATTATATTAGTATATTGTTGTTTAGTTGTTTAGGTCAGCCTAAGTCTTATATAGGTGTGTCTAAGTCGGCCTAGGTGATATCCTTGGCATAAATAGGTATATATAGGAGGTTGTGAGTCTTATTTCATCATCAAGTGTGAAGTGTGTTCTCATTAGAGATATTTGGAGTTTTCCCCTCGAGGGGTAGCTTGTTATTCTCGAGTTATTATCAAAATTATTTTGCAGCATGGCTAAATATCATATTCTTCTATTGTACAAAGTTATTTCATAACAAATTGGTATCAGAGCATGATCTTGGCACCATAGAGGCAAGGTTTTTCTCAATTTTAAAGGCGATTTTGGGAAGAGCATATCTTTCAGATTTTGGCAAATTTTTTTTTTAATTTTTAAAGGGTTTTTGAAGAACATATTGAAGAAGCTACAGTCCAGATTTCAGAAGAATTAGAGCAGAATTAAGTGAATTATTGTAGAATTAGGGTTTCTACACTTTTTTTTGGAATCTACATATCTCGCACATCTTGTTGAATTGGAGTTTGATTTTTATTGGGTTTTTGAAGACATAATAAAGGAGATTACAGTAAAAATTTGAGAGAATTTAAGTTTCATTTTTGTGATTTATTTCAACATTAGTGGTTTCCATCATGCCGGGGCCTTCAACAAGGTGTAAAAAGAATGTCACTCCGAGGAAGACTCCTGATAAGGAGGGTGAAACAATCGAGGATATTACTCATAATGAGGAAATAAATAAGGTAAAGGAAGACATTTCCTCAATTAAGATGGATATGTGTGACCTAAGAGGAGATATATCAGACATACGAAACATGTTAAGCACCTACAGGGCTGAATCAAGAAAGGAGTTCTCAAGCGGCCAAGGTGAAAATTCTAGGTCAGCTACTACTGACACAAGCTTTAGTACTCCTATGGGATCTAGGAATTTATTTCCAAAGGTGGATATGCACAAGTTCAATGGTAAGGATCTTCTAACATGGATAAACCAAATGGAGAAATTTTTTTAAGTACACCAAATCCCAAATGGACAAAAAGTCATGATGGCTTCCTTATATCTAGAACCAGATCAATTCATTTTTGGTATGCGTTGACATCATCGAGAGTAAAGGGAACTCACCATCTCATGGTCGAATTTTTACGAGAGGAACTCCAAGCACAATATAGCAATGAGTCACGGACAACTGCTTGACTAGCTACTTCAAACTTCAACAAACAAGATAGGTTAAGGATTATATTCCCGGCAATTCCAAAATCTATCCTTAAGGGTGGATACAATTCTGAAGGAAAACTTGAATGACTTATTCTTGGGTGGTCTCAGGGATCACATTCAACATGAGGTACGCATGTTTAGCCCTAGTTCCATAAATGAGTCTTTTATCTTAGCACGCAGGGTAGAGGAGAAATATTTGATTCCTAAGAAGCAAGGGGCTAATGTGACAAGAGAAAGGATATTCAACACAACC